>CM038345.1:25319469-25574376 GCA_021464625.1 Proterorhinus semilunaris | reverse complement strand
CTATGTTTTGGCATTTTATTTCTCCCAAACGACATTACTCAGAGTGATGCCTCTTTGGTATGTTGATCCCCATGACGGGGAAGGCCTGTGTGATTATTTTCACAACTCCATACCATCCGGATTTTTTGATTCGAATTTTTCAAGAAAAAACCTTGAAGGGGGCGCCAGTGGGTCATTTATGGCCATAGTGGCTGCGTTTGCACATGGTTAGGTCCAGCTCGAGAAGGTGCACGTGCGCCGTATTGGGTCCGTTGCAATCCCACAAAGTCTGTGAAAGATATGAGACTTTGAATTTGGTGGAAAATGGCCTCTGAGTTGCGGCCTTGTCATGACCACGCCCAATAATATTTCCAAAATTGAAATGAGGATTTGGAAAGCCACATGGGTCTGGGACATTTTGGCCAAAAATTGAAGCTTTCGATTGAAAACCCGGGGATCAGGGGTCACAAGTTCAACAGGTACGATTTTGACGGTGCGAGGTTTGGGCCAAGATGGCCGACTTCCTGTAGAGTTTAGGCCGGGCTCATAATATATTTTTTTACATGTCCTGACGTGGTCTATGTCCCTGGCCAGTGTCACCTTTGTACGATGACATTTTTTGCCACCGGGCTCTCATTGACTCAATGTAAACTGCCTGTTTGAGGGGGCGCCACTGAGCCATCTTTTATTATTTTCTCTTGCCAACGCCACCCAAAATTAGACCTCCCGGAGCACTAATTCCTGATACCTGTTACTTGTGTATCGGTCCACGTTTGCTATGTGAATTCTTGCGTTTTCCCTTTTTTTTTACGATTTTAATTAGTCCCTCGCCGGGCACTTCGTGTCCGTTGCTCGGGCCTAATTAAAAAGAAAACAAAGCAAGATAGAGGCATGTTGTAATAGACTTTTTTGATCAGTGTGACATGGAGAATCAGGTTATAATTTTTGTTTTCACTTTCGTAAAAGTGTAATTTTGCAGGTATAGGTAGGGGGCGCTATTTTTTTGAAAATTGCACAATTATCCAGGCGAATCAGTACGATCCATAGAGGGGCTCATGTGATACACATATTAGTGCAATTGGAAATTGCATGCCCTTTTGAGTTGTCGTCAAAGAGGCGGGGTAAAAGCAGGATATTAATAATATAAAAACAAAGCGAGATAGAGGGGTGTTGTAATGGACCTTTTTGATCAGTGTGACATGGAGAATCGAGATATGAATTTTGTTTTCACTTTCGTAAAAGTGTAATTTTGCAAGTATAGGTAGGGGGCGCTATTTTTGTGAAAATTGCACAATTATCCTGGCTAATCAGTACGATCCATAGAGGGGCTTAGCTGATAGAAATTTTAGTGCAATTGGAACTTGCATGCCCTTTTGAGTTGTCAAAGAGGCGGGGAAAAAGCATGATATTTGGCAGAGCCGTACAGACAAACCGTAACAGATATCTGAACAATAGAGCTGGATTATTGTAGCTCCATGTCTCTAGATTACACTCACCAAGTTGGATCTCATTTGGTCCAAAACCCTGGGAGTGACTTGACAAAATATCAGGGGAAGAAAATAAGGCTACAATTTTCAATCCAATATGGCCGACTTCCTGTTTGTCAGAGGGCGGAGCTCTAATGATGTTTTAGGTTTGTCTTGATGTCCTCTATCACTGTACTCAAAGACATAGGTTTAGAGCAAAAAATGCATCATTCCTTTTGAATTGGGGTCGTGCTTGAGGGGGCGCCACTGAGGCATTGTTCAAGGTGTTGTCTTGAGGGTATCAAAATAGTTAATTTTACACCAACCATGAACCTTTGGTCAAATAAAATTGAGTTTTCGTTAATGTTCAGGGGGTCAAAATTGAGGTCAAAGACGTAATAATAATAATAATAATAATAATAATAATAATAATAATGGAAACGGTTTTTTTGCTATGTTTTGGCATTTTATTTCTCCCAAACGACATTACTCAGAGTGATGCCTCTTTGGTATGTTGATCCCCATGACGGGGAAGGCCTGTGTGATTATTTTCACAACTCCATACCATCCGGATTTTTTGATTCGAATTTTTCAAGAAAAAACCTTGAAGGGGGCGCCAGTGGGTCATTTATGGCCATAGTGGCTGCGTTTGCACATGGTTAGGTCCAGCTCGAGAAGGTGCACGTGCGCCGTATTGGGTCCGTTGCAATCCCACAAAGTCTGTGAAAGATATGAGACTTTGAATTTGGTGGAAAATGGCCTCTGAGTTGCGGCCTTGTCATGACCACGCCCAATAATATTTCCAAAATTGAAATGAGGATTTGGAAAGCCACATGGGTCTGGGACATTTTGGCCAAAAATTGAAGCTTTCGATTGAAAACCCGGGGATCAGGGGTCACAAGTTCAACAGGTACGATTTTGACGGTGCGAGGTTTGGGCCAAGATGGCCGACTTCCTGTAGAGTTTAGGCCGGGCTCATAATATATTTTTTTACATGTCCTGACGTGGTCTATGTCCCTGGCCAGTGTCACCTTTGTACGATGACATTTTTTGCCACCGGGCTCTCATTGACTCAATGTAAACTGCCTGTTTGAGGGGGCGCCACTGAGCCATCTTTTATTATTTTCTCTTGCCAACGCCACCCAAAATTAGACCTCCCGGAGCACTAATTCCTGATACCTGTTACTTGTGTATCGGTCCACGTTTGCTATGTGAATTCTTGCGTTTTCCCTTTTTTTTTACGATTTTAATTAGTCCCTCGCCGGGCACTTCGTGTCCGTTGCTCGGGCCTAATTAAAAAGAAAACAAAGCAAGATAGAGGCATGTTGTAATAGACTTTTTTGATCAGTGTGACATGGAGAATCAGGTTATAATTTTTGTTTTCACTTTCGTAAAAGTGTAATTTTGCAGGTATAGGTAGGGGGCGCTATTTTTTTGAAAATTGCACAATTATCCAGGCGAATCAGTACGATCCATAGAGGGGCTCATGTGATACACATATTAGTGCAATTGGAAATTGCATGCCCTTTTGAGTTGTCGTCAAAGAGGCGGGGTAAAAGCAGGATATTAATAATATAAAAACAAAGCGAGATAGAGGGGTGTTGTAATGGACCTTTTTGATCAGTGTGACATGGAGAATCGAGATATGAATTTTGTTTTCACTTTCGTAAAAGTGTAATTTTGCAAGTATAGGTAGGGGGCGCTATTTTTGTGAAAATTGCACAATTATCCTGGCTAATCAGTACGATCCATAGAGGGGCTTAGCTGATAGAAATTTTAGTGCAATTGGAACTTGCATGCCCTTTTGAGTTGTCAAAGAGGCGGGGAAAAAGCATGATATTTGGCAGAGCCGTACAGACAAACCGTAACAGATATCTGAACAATAGAGCTGGATTATTGTAGCTCCATGTCTCTAGATTACACTCACCAAGTTGGATCTCATTTGGTCCAAAACCCTGGGAGTGACTTGACAAAATATCAGGGGAAGAAAATAAGGCTACAATTTTCAATCCAATATGGCCGACTTCCTGTTTGTCAGAGGGCGGAGCTCTAATGATGTTTTAGGTTTGTCTTGATGTCCTCTATCACTGTACTCAAAGACATAGGTTTAGAGCAAAAAATGCATCATTCCTTTTGAATTGGGGTCGTGCTTGAGGGGGCGCCACTGAGGCATTGTTCAAGGTGTTGTCTTGAGGGTATCAAAATAGTTAATTTTACACCAACCATGAACCTTTGGTCAAATAAAATTGAGTTTTCGTTAATGTTCAGGGGGTCAAAATTGAGGTCAAAGACGTAATAATAATAATAATAATAATAATAATAATAATAATAATGGAAACGGTTTTTTTGCTATGTTTTGGCATTTTATTTCTCCCAAACGACATTACTCAGAGTGATGCCTCTTTGGTATGTTGATCCCCATGACGGGGAAGGCCTGTGTGATTATTTTCACAACTCCATACCATCCGGATTTTTTGATTCGAATTTTTCAAGAAAAAACCTTGAAGGGGGCGCCAGTGGGTCATTTATGGCCATAGTGGCTGCGTTTGCACATGGTTAGGTCCAGCTCGAGAAGGTGCACGTGCGCCGTATTGGGTCCGTTGCAATCCCACAAAGTCTGTGAAAGATATGAGACTTTGAATTTGGTGGAAAATGGCCTCTGAGTTGCGGCCTTGTCATGACCACGCCCAATAATATTTCCAAAATTGAAATGAGGATTTGGAAAGCCACATGGGTCTGGGACATTTTGGCCAAAAATTGAAGCTTTCGATTGAAAACCCGGGGATCAGGGGTCACAAGTTCAACAGGTACGATTTTGACGGTGCGAGGTTTGGGCCAAGATGGCCGACTTCCTGTAGAGTTTAGGCCGGGCTCATAATATATTTTTTTACATGTCCTGACGTGGTCTATGTCCCTGGCCAGTGTCACCTTTGTACGATGACATTTTTTGCCACCGGGCTCTCATTGACTCAATGTAAACTGCCTGTTTGAGGGGGCGCCACTGAGCCATCTTTTATTATTTTCTCTTGCCAACGCCACCCAAAATTAGACCTCCCGGAGCACTAATTCCTGATACCTGTTACTTGTGTATCGGTCCACGTTTGCTATGTGAATTCTTGCGTTTTCCCTTTTTTTTTACGATTTTAATTAGTCCCTCGCCGGGCACTTCGTGTCCGTTGCTCGGGCCTAATTAAAAAGAAAACAAAGCAAGATAGAGGCATGTTGTAATAGACTTTTTTGATCAGTGTGACATGGAGAATCAGGTTATAATTTTTGTTTTCACTTTCGTAAAAGTGTAATTTTGCAGGTATAGGTAGGGGGCGCTATTTTTTTGAAAATTGCACAATTATCCAGGCGAATCAGTACGATCCATAGAGGGGCTCATGTGATACACATATTAGTGCAATTGGAAATTGCATGCCCTTTTGAGTTGTCGTCAAAGAGGCGGGGTAAAAGCAGGATATTAATAATATAAAAACAAAGCGAGATAGAGGGGTGTTGTAATGGACCTTTTTGATCAGTGTGACATGGAGAATCGAGATATGAATTTTGTTTTCACTTTCGTAAAAGTGTAATTTTGCAAGTATAGGTAGGGGGCGCTATTTTTGTGAAAATTGCACAATTATCCTGGCTAATCAGTACGATCCATAGAGGGGCTTAGCTGATAGAAATTTTAGTGCAATTGGAACTTGCATGCCCTTTTGAGTTGTCAAAGAGGCGGGGAAAAAGCATGATATTTGGCAGAGCCGTACAGACAAACCGTAACAGATATCTGAACAATAGAGCTGGATTATTGTAGCTCCATGTCTCTAGATTACACTCACCAAGTTGGATCTCATTTGGTCCAAAACCCTGGGAGTGACTTGACAAAATATCAGGGGAAGAAAATAAGGCTACAATTTTCAATCCAATATGGCCGACTTCCTGTTTGTCAGAGGGCGGAGCTCTAATGATGTTTTAGGTTTGTCTTGATGTCCTCTATCACTGTACTCAAAGACATAGGTTTAGAGCAAAAAATGCATCATTCCTTTTGAATTGGGGTCGTGCTTGAGGGGGCGCCACTGAGGCATTGTTCAAGGTGTTGTCTTGAGGGTATCAAAATAGTTAATTTTACACCAACCATGAACCTTTGGTCAAATAAAATTGAGTTTTCGTTAATGTTCAGGGGGTCAAAATTGAGGTCAAAGACGTAATAATAATAATAATAATAATAATAATAATAATAATAATGGAAACGGTTTTTTTGCTATGTTTTGGCATTTTATTTCTCCCAAACGACATTACTCAGAGTGATGCCTCTTTGGTATGTTGATCCCCATGACGGGGAAGGCCTGTGTGATTATTTTCACAACTCCATACCATCCGGATTTTTTGATTCGAATTTTTCAAGAAAAAACCTTGAAGGGGGCGCCAGTGGGTCATTTATGGCCATAGTGGCTGCGTTTGCACATGGTTAGGTCCAGCTCGAGAAGGTGCACGTGCGCCGTATTGGGTCCGTTGCAATCCCACAAAGTCTGTGAAAGATATGAGACTTTGAATTTGGTGGAAAATGGCCTCTGAGTTGCGGCCTTGTCATGACCACGCCCAATAATATTTCCAAAATTGAAATGAGGATTTGGAAAGCCACATGGGTCTGGGACATTTTGGCCAAAAATTGAAGCTTTCGATTGAAAACCCGGGGATCAGGGGTCACAAGTTCAACAGGTACGATTTTGACGGTGCGAGGTTTGGGCCAAGATGGCCGACTTCCTGTAGAGTTTAGGCCGGGCTCATAATATATTTTTTTACATGTCCTGACGTGGTCTATGTCCCTGGCCAGTGTCACCTTTGTACGATGACATTTTTTGCCACCGGGCTCTCATTGACTCAATGTAAACTGCCTGTTTGAGGGGGCGCCACTGAGCCATCTTTTATTATTTTCTCTTGCCAACGCCACCCAAAATTAGACCTCCCGGAGCACTAATTCCTGATACCTGTTACTTGTGTATCGGTCCACGTTTGCTATGTGAATTCTTGCGTTTTCCCTTTTTTTTTACGATTTTAATTAGTCCCTCGCCGGGCACTTCGTGTCCGTTGCTCGGGCCTAATAATAATAATAATAATAATGGAAACGGTTTTTTTGCTATGTTTTGGCATTTTATTTCTCCCAAACGACATTACTCAGAGTGATGCCTCTTTGGTATGTTGATCCCCATGACGGGGAAGGCCTGTGTGATTATTTTCACAACTCCATACCATCCGGATTTTTTGATTCGAATTTTTCAAGAAAAAACCTTGAAGGGGGCGCCAGTGGGTCATTTTTGGCCATAGTGGCTGCGTTTGCACATGGTTAGGTCCAGCTCGAGAAGGTGCACGTGCGCCGTATTGGGTCCGTTGCAATCCCACAAAGTCTGTGAAAGATATGAGACTTTGAATTTGGTGGAAAATGGCCTCTGAGTTGCGGCCTTGTCATGACCACGCCCAATAATATTTCCAAAATTGAAATGAGGATTTGGAAAGCCACATGGGTCTGGGACATTTTGGCCAAAAATTGAAGCTTTCGATTGAAAACCCGGGGATCAGGGGTCACAAGTTCAACAGGTACGATTTTGACGGTGCGAGGTTTGGGCCAAGATGGCCGACTTCCTGTAGAGTTTAGGCCGGGCTCATAATATATTTTTTTACATGTCCTGACGTGGTCTATGTCCCTGGCCAGTGTCACCTTTGTACGATGACATTTTTTGCCACCGGGCTCTCATTGACTCAATGTAAACTGCCTGTTTGAGGGGGCGCCACTGAGCCATCTTTTATTATTTTCTCTTGCCAACGCCACCCAAAATTAGACCTCCCGGAGCACTAATTCCTGATACCTGTTACTTGTGTATCGGTCCACGTTTGCTATGTGAATTCTTGCGTTTTCCCTTTTTTTTTACGATTTTAATTAGTCCCTCGCCGGGCACTTCGTGTCCGTTGCTCGGGCCTAATTAAAAAGAAAACAAAGCAAGATAGAGGCATGTTGTAATAGACTTTTTTGATCAGTGTGACATGGAGAATCAGGTTATAATTTTTGTTTTCACTTTCGTAAAAGTGTAATTTTGCAGGTATAGGTAGGGGGCGCTATTTTTTTGAAAATTGCACAATTATCCAGGCGAATCAGTACGATCCATAGAGGGGCTCATGTGATACACATATTAGTGCAATTGGAAATTGCATGCCCTTTTGAGTTGTCGTCAAAGAGGCGGGGTAAAAGCAGGATATTAATAATATAAAAACAAAGCGAGATAGAGGGGTGTTGTAATGGACCTTTTTGATCAGTGTGACATGGAGAATCGAGATATGAATTTTGTTTTCACTTTCGTAAAAGTGTAATTTTGCAAGTATAGGTAGGGGGCGCTATTTTTGTGAAAATTGCACAATTATCCTGGCTAATCAGTACGATCCATAGAGGGGCTTAGCTGATAGAAATTTTAGTGCAATTGGAACTTGCATGCCCTTTTGAGTTGTCGTCAAAGAGGCGGGGAAAAAGCATGATATTTGGCAGAGCCGTACAGACAAACCGTAACAGATATCTGAACAATAGAGCTGGATTATTGTAGCTCCATGTCTCTAGATTACACTCACCAAGTTGGATCTCATTTGGTCCAAAACCCTGGGAGTGACTTGACAAAATATCAGGGGAAGAAAATAAGGCTACAATTTTCAATCCAATATGGCCGACTTCCTGTTTGTCAGAGGGCGGAGCTCTAATGATGTTTTAGGTTTGTCTTGATGTCCTCTATCACTGTACTCAAAGACATAGGTTTAGAGCAAAAAATGCATCATTCCTTTTGAATTGGGGTCGTGCTTGAGGGGGCGCCACTGAGGCATTGTTCAAGGTGTTGTCTTGAGGGTATCAAAATAGTTAATTTTACACCAACCATGAACCTTTGGTCAAATAAAATTGAGTTTTCGTTAATGTTCAGGGGGTCAAAATTGAGGTCAAAGACGTAATAATAATAATAATAATAATAATAATAATAATAATAATGGAAACGGTTTTTTTGCTATGTTTTGGCATTTTATTTCTCCCAAACGACATTACTCAGAGTGATGCCTCTTTGGTATGTTGATCCCCATGACGGGGAAGGCCTGTGTGATTATTTTCACAACTCCATACCATCCGGATTTTTTGATTCGAATTTTTCAAGAAAAAACCTTGAAGGGGGCGCCAGTGGGTCATTTATGGCCATAGTGGCTGCGTTTGCACATGGTTAGGTCCAGCTCGAGAAGGTGCACGTGCGCCGTATTGGGTCCGTTGCAATCCCACAAAGTCTGTGAAAGATATGAGACTTTGAATTTGGTGGAAAATGGCCTCTGAGTTGCGGCCTTGTCATGACCACGCCCAATAATATTTCCAAAATTGAAATGAGGATTTGGAAAGCCACATGGGTCTGGGACATTTTGGCCAAAAATTGAAGCTTTCGATTGAAAACCCGGGGATCAGGGGTCACAAGTTCAACAGGTACGATTTTGACGGTGCGAGGTTTGGGCCAAGATGGCCGACTTCCTGTAGAGTTTAGGCCGGGCTCATAATATATTTTTTTACATGTCCTGACGTGGTCTATGTCCCTGGCCAGTGTCACCTTTGTACGATGACATTTTTTGCCACCGGGCTCTCATTGACTCAATGTAAACTGCCTGTTTGAGGGGGCGCCACTGAGCCATCTTTTATTATTTTCTCTTGCCAACGCCACCCAAAATTAGACCTCCCGGAGCACTAATTCCTGATACCTGTTACTTGTGTATCGGTCCACGTTTGCTATGTGAATTCTTGCGTTTTCCCTTTTTTTTTACGATTTTAATTAGTCCCTCGCCGGGCACTTCGTGTCCGTTGCTCGGGCCTAATAATAATAATAATAATAATGGAAACGGTTTTTTTGCTATGTTTTGGCATTTTATTTCTCCCAAACGACATTACTCAGAGTGATGCCTCTTTGGTATGTTGATCCCCATGACGGGGAAGGCCTGTGTGATTATTTTCACAACTCCATACCATCCGGATTTTTTGATTCGAATTTTTCAAGAAAAAACCTTGAAGGGGGCGCCAGTGGGTCATTTTTGGCCATAGTGGCTGCGTTTGCACATGGTTAGGTCCAGCTCGAGAAGGTGCACGTGCGCCGTATTGGGTCCGTTGCAATCCCACAAAGTCTGTGAAAGATATGAGACTTTGAATTTGGTGGAAAATGGCCTCTGAGTTGCGGCCTTGTCATGACCACGCCCAATAATATTTCCAAAATTGAAATGAGGATTTGGAAAGCCACATGGGTCTGGGACATTTTGGCCAAAAATTGAAGCTTTCGATTGAAAACCCGGGGATCAGGGGTCACAAGTTCAACAGGTACGATTTTGACGGTGCGAGGTTTGGGCCAAGATGGCCGACTTCCTGTAGAGTTTAGGCCGGGCTCATAATATATTTTTTTACATGTCCTGACGTGGTCTATGTCCCTGGCCAGTGTCACCTTTGTACGATGACATTTTTTGCCACCGGGCTCTCATTGACTCAATGTAAACTGCCTGTTTGAGGGGGCGCCACTGAGCCATCTTTTATTATTTTCTCTTGCCAACGCCACCCAAAATTAGACCTCCCGGAGCACTAATTCCTGATACCTGTTACTTGTGTATCGGTCCACGTTTGCTATGTGAATTCTTGCGTTTTCCCTTTTTTTTTACGATTTTAATTAGTCCCTCGCCGGGCACTTCGTGTCCGTTGCTCGGGCCTAATTAAAAAGAAAACAAAGCAAGATAGAGGCATGTTGTAATAGACTTTTTTGATCAGTGTGACATGGAGAATCAGGTTATAATTTTTGTTTTCACTTTCGTAAAAGTGTAATTTTGCAGGTATAGGTAGGGGGCGCTATTTTTTTGAAAATTGCACAATTATCCAGGCGAATCAGTACGATCCATAGAGGGGCTCATGTGATACACATATTAGTGCAATTGGAAATTGCATGCCCTTTTGAGTTGTCGTCAAAGAGGCGGGGTAAAAGCAGGATATTAATAATATAAAAACAAAGCGAGATAGAGGGGTGTTGTAATGGACCTTTTTGATCAGTGTGACATGGAGAATCGAGATATGAATTTTGTTTTCACTTTCGTAAAAGTGTAATTTTGCAAGTATAGGTAGGGGGCGCTATTTTTGTGAAAATTGCACAATTATCCTGGCTAATCAGTACGATCCATAGAGGGGCTTAGCTGATAGAAATTTTAGTGCAATTGGAACTTGCATGCCCTTTTGAGTTGTCGTCAAAGAGGCGGGGAAAAAGCATGATATTTGGCAGAGCCGTACAGACAAACCGTAACAGATATCTGAACAATAGAGCTGGATTATTGTAGCTCCATGTCTCTAGATTACACTCACCAAGTTGGATCTCATTTGGTCCAAAACCCTGGGAGTGACTTGACAAAATATCAGGGGAAGAAAATAAGGCTACAATTTTCAATCCAATATGGCCGACTTCCTGTTTGTCAGAGGGCGGAGCTCTAATGATGTTTTAGGTTTGTCTTGATGTCCTCTATCACTGTACTCAAAGACATAGGTTTAGAGCAAAAAATGCATCATTCCTTTTGAATTGGGGTCGTGCTTGAGGGGGCGCCACTGAGGCATTGTTCAAGGTGTTGTCTTGAGGGTATCAAAATAGTTAATTTTACACCAACCATGAACCTTTGGTCAAATAAAATTGAGTTTTCGTTAATGTTCAGGGGGTCAAAATTGAGGTCAAAGACGTAATAATAATAATAATAATAATAATAATTAAAGCCGCGCGCGGCGATAAAGGCCCTCGCCCCCTTGCGACCGCCCCCCCTTGCGACCGCCCCCCCTTGCGAATGCACCCCCTTGCGACCGCCCCCCCTTGCGAATGCAACCGCCCCCCCCTTGCGACCGCCCCCACTTGTGACCGCCCCCGCCCGCTCTCGCCCAAATCTGCTCTGGCCTCGGCCTTACACCCAACCCGGTTTGTTTTGCTCCTTAACGCGGCCCACTTTCGCCTGATCCTTCGTCACACCCCAGCCTCACTCTTGCCCCAGGTGCTGCAGGACTGGATCACCCAGTCCTGCAGCACACGAAATTGCCTTGATTAAAAAATTATTCAGTAAATATTGCCAAACCTGTAGTAAAACAATCTGTATTCATGCATATTTTACATTGGGACTACTGAGAGACAGCGCCTGTATCCCGATTGACCTTTGAGTGCTGTGCTTGTGCACTATGAGATTGTGATTTTGCTTTTATGTGCAGCGGCCATGTGAAAAGAAAAAGCATTGGAAATGTGTCTAAGCCATGTTTGAACTGGCAACCTTTTGCATCAAAGACCAGCACACTATCACTGAGCTATACCTCCGTAACACTGATAGCCTGATGTGGACTACTGGTCTCTAAATCTCCTCACTGGAGGAGAGACGTAATTTAAGGTCATTTTTCCCCCCTCCATTTTCCCTATTGTTTTCGACATTTCTGCCCAGTTTTAAGTAAATTGTTTCCCTACTGTCCCCCATTTCTTCTATGCATATACTATGTGGCCTTTCCTTCATACACAATCATTGTTATCCCTCCTCCCCCATTAAATGCTGAGGAAAAACATGTTTATGTAGGCCAAATCATAGGCGCCGATCCCGTGGGTGCTGCGGGGCTGGAGCACCCACTCAAATCTTTGGGCACCCAGGCGAATTTGCCCCAATCACAAAATGATTCATTAAATAATGCCTAGCCTGTAAAGCCGCAAAAAAAGCCGGGTTGCTCATAAAATTGATATACATGCGTTTGAGGCCTTTTGTTCTGCTCGTTTAGCTCCATAGGCAGAGCGCATGGCTCATGTGGCAAGGGTTCCAACCACCAGAGTGCTGGTTCGATCTCGACCTTGCCTTTTTTTTTTGCACTAGGTAAATCTATCAAAAAATTATAAAAAAAACATTAGAAAAATGTCCAAGTCATATTTGAAGTGGTAACCTCCTGAACCAGAGACCGGTAAACAATAACCCCATACAGAAGTACACCTGATGTGGGCTACTTTTCTCTAAATCCCTGAGTTTGATTTATGTTCCTCCCAGTAGATGCCTAGTCCAAACTACAAAAGTAAAAAAAAAAGGAAGCCATGGTTGAGCTTGAACTGGCAACCTCATGATTGGTATCCCAGTGATCTACCTATAGAGCTAGCCAATCTGCAAGAAAACGCGCAACTAAACATATATCAATCTTACGAAAAATACTGCACTCTTATATTTACAGAAAACAGTAAGTAAAGAGGAAAAAGGGAGTGAAACGTAGAAAAGTGGACAATTAAATAATTGTGTCTACATAACTTGGTGCTCATTCTTGAGTTGTATCAGGCTCAGAGTGCAGCAGGCCATGTGAAAAGAGAAAGCATTAGAAAAGTGTTCAAGCTGTGTTTGAACTGGCAACCTACTGCACCAAAGACCAGCACACTATCACTGAGCTATAACGCTGTACAATATCAGGACGAATATGGGCTAATATTCTCTAAAGTAGGTCCTAGCACGCCACTGGAGGAGAGAGGTTATTTCCGGTCATGCTCCCCACCCCCCCTCCATTTTCTCATTTCATGTTTCAGTTATGTTCTTTCCTGTAGGTGGCCAGTCAAAAATCAAATATAAACATAAATACAAATAAAAAGTCAAGGTTGGAATTGATCAAGCAAACTTGTGATTGTGAGTCCAGAACTCTACCCATGGAGCTAAGGCAGGTACAGATGAAAAGACCTTGGATTACTCTTATAAAGATCACTAAGATCATGTATATGCAGAAAACGGAGAGCCAAGATTATTTGAATCATTTTTAAAATTAGAGCAAACTTGCCTGGGGGACAAAAATTTGAGAGGATGCCTCGGACATTCAGCGTACTTGATAGGTGAAACAATATTTTGTTGAGAGGGGTTATTTTCACAGTTTTTAATGAGGGTGGGACCATAGGCGCCAATGCATGTTCCTCCCAGTAGTTGCCGAGTAAAAAATAAATAAAATAAAAAAGAGTCAAGGTGAGAATTGATCCAGCAATCCCTTGATTGGGAACCTACCACTCTACCCATGTAGCTACACAAGCAGATTTATTTTTGCAGCCGAAATGTGAAAAATCTTATGAAACAGCATGTGGTCCAACGTGTGGGTCATTGCCCCGTTTTTAATGAGGGCGGGAGCATAGTCGCCGATTCAGGTTCTTCCCAGTAGGTACTGCGTAAAAAAAAAAAAAAAAGTCATGGTGGGGATTGAACCGGCAATATGATGATGCAAACCCTGCACTCTACCAATGGAGCTACACAGGCTTACACAAAAACACAGCAGAAGTCTTAAAAGATGATGGAATACTTTGGTGACAGCCACATAGTACGAGGAGCACGCAGAGACGGACAGGAAACAGCCTAAGTGAAGTTCCTATGACTGTAAAGTCCAAAAAAGCTCAATTTGGAGGCAAACATGTCCAAATTAAAGCTTCTTTCTGTCACAGAGGGGTAGTATATCTACGTATGAGTCTAAAACTGTGGCTTTTGTGAATAAAGGGGTATTTGGGAAAATTGACGATTTTCATGAGAAACTCTGACAGTGGCAACTCTGACAGAGGGCAACAGGATCTCAGAAGAAGAACTCTGGCTATAGTCACGGAGGATGGGCGGGCCACATTTGGCGGGCCACTTACAAGCCACTTAAAAGCCATCTTAGGCCTGAAGGTGGCGCTGTTCTCACACTTGAACAGGCTGTATAAGTACACTGGTTACTTGTACCCCCACATGTTATACATTTTCAGAAAGCTCACACTAAGGCGGACGCGATCCCTATGACGGGGAAAGCCTGTGTGATTATTTTCACAACTCCATACCATCCCGATTTTTTGATTCGAATTTTTCAAGAAAAAACCTTGAAGGGGGCGCCAGTGGGTCATTTTTGGCCATAGTGGCTGCGTTTGCACATGGTTAGGTCCAGCTTGAGAATGTGCACGTGCGCCGTATTGGGTCCGTTGCAATCCCACAAAGTCTGTGAAAGATATGAGACTTTGAATTTGGTTGAAAATGGCCTCTGAGTTGCGGCCTTGTCATGACCACGCCCAATAATATTTCCAAAATTGAAAGGAGGATTTGGAAAGCCACATGGGTCTGGGTCATTTTGGCCAAAAATTGAAGCTTTTGATTGAAAACTCGGGGATAAGGGGTCACAAGTTCAACAGGTACGATTTTGACGGTTCGAGGTTTGGGCTAAGATGGCCGACTTCCTGTAGAGTTTAGGGCGGGCTCATAATATATTTTTTTACATGTCCTGACGTGGTCTATGTCCCTGGCCAGTGTCACCTTTGTACGATGACATTTTTTGCGACCGGGCTCTCATTGACTCAATGTAAACTGCCTGTTTGAGGGGGCGCCACTGAGCCATCTTTTATTATTTTCTCTTGCCAACGCCACCCAAAATTAGACCTCCCGGAGCACTAATCTCTGATACCTGTTACTTGTGTATCGGTCCACGTTTGCTATGTGAATTCTTGCGTTTTCCCTTTTTTTTTACGATTTTAATTAGTCCCTCCGCCGGGCACTGCGTGTCCGTTGCTCGGGCCTAATTATAAAGAAAACAAAGCAAGATAGAGGCATGTTGTAATAGACTTTTTTGATCAGTGTGACATGGAGAATCAGGTTATAATTTTTGTTTTCACTTTCGTGAAAGTGTAATTTTGCAGGTATAGGTAGGGGGCGCTATTTTTTTGAAAATTGCACAATTATCCAGGCGAATCAGTACGATCCATAGAGGGGCTCATGTGATACACATATTAGTGCAATCGGAACTTGCATGCTCTTTTGAGTTGTCGTCAAAGAGGCGGGAAAAAGCATGATATTTATTATACAAAAACAAAGCAAGATAGAGGGGTGTTGTAATAGACTTTTTTGGTCAGTGTGACATGGAGAATCGAGATATGAATTTTGTTTTCACTTTCGTAAAAGTGTAATTTTGCAAGTACAGGTAGGGGGCGCTATTTTTGTGAAAATTGTACAATTATCCTGGCTAATCAGTACGATCCATAGAGGGGCTTATCTGATAGAAATTTTAGTGCAATTGGAACTTGCATGCCCTTTTGAGGTGTCGTCAAAGAGGTGGGGAAAAAGCATAATATTTGGCAGAGCCGTACAGACAAACCGTAACAGATATCTGAACAATGGAGCTGGATTATTGTAGCTATATGCCTCTAGATTACACTCACCAAGTTGGATCTCATTTGGTCCAAAACCCTGGGAGTGACTTGACAAAATATCAGGTGAAGAAAATAAGGATACAATTTTCAATCCAATATGTCCGACTTCCTGTTTGTCAGAGGGCGGAGCTATAATGATGTTTTAGGTTTGTCTTGATGTCCTCTATCACTGTACCCAAAGACATAGGTTTAGAGCAAAAAATGCATCATTCCATTTGAATTGGGGTCGTGCTTGAGGGGGCGCCACTGAGGCATTGTTCAAGGTGTTGTCTTGAGGGTATCAAAATAGTTAATTTTACACCAACCATGAACCTTTGGTCAAATAAAATTGAGTTTTCGTTAATGTTCAGGGGGTCAAAATTGAGTTCAAAGACGTAATAATAATAATAATAATAATAATAATAATAATAATAATGGAAACGTTTTTTTTGCTATGTTTTGGCATTTTATTTCTCCCAAACGACATGACTCAGAGTGATGCCTCTTTGGTATGTTGATCCCCATGACGGGGAAGGCCTGTGTGATTATTTTCACAACTCCATACCATCCCGATTTTTTGATTCGAATTTTTCAAGAAAAAACCTTGAAGGGGGCGCCAGTAGGTCATTTTTGGCCATAGTGGCTGCGTTTGCACATGGTTAGGTCCAGCTCGAGAATGTGCACGTGCGCCGTATTGGGTCCGTTGCAATCCCACAAAGTCTGTGAAAGATATGAGACTTTGAATTTGGTTGAAAATGGCCTCTGAGTTGCGGCCTTGTCATGACCACGCCCAATAATATTTCCAAAATTGAAATGAGGATTTGGAAAGCCACATGGGTCTGGGACATTTTGGCCAAAAATTGAAGCCTTTGATTGAAAACTCGGGGATCAGGGGTCACAAGTTCAACAGGTACGATTTTGAAGGTTCCAGGTTTGGGCCAAGATGGCCGACTTCCTGTAGAGTTTAGGCCGGGCTCATAATATATTTTTTGACATGTCCTGACGTGGTCTATGGCCCTGGCCAGTGTCACCTTTGTACCATGACATTTTTTGCCACCGGGCTCTCATTGACTCAATGTAAACTGCCTGTTTGAGGGGGCGCCACTGAGCCATCTTTTATTATTTTCTCTTGCCAACGCCACCCAAAATTAGACCTCCCGGAGCACTAATCTCTGATACCTGTTACTTGTGTATCGGTCCACGTTTGCTATGTGAATTCTTGCGTTTTCCCTTTTTTTTTACGATTTTAATTAGTCCCTCCGCCGGGCACTGCGTGTCCGTTGCTCGGGCCTAATTATAAAGAAAACAAAGCAAGATAGAGGCATGTTGTAATAGACTTTTTTGATCAGTGTGACATGGAGAATCAGGTTATAATTTTTGTTTTCACTTTCGTGAAAGTGTAATTTTGCAGGTATAGGTAGGGGGCGCTATTTTTTTGAAAATTGCACAATTATCCAGGCGAATCAGTACGATCCATAGAGGGGCTCATGTGATACACATATTAGTGCAATCGGAACTTGCATGCTCTTTTGAGTTGTCGTCAAAGAGGCGGGAAAAAGCATGATATTTATTATACAAAAACAAAGCAAGATAGAGGGGTGTTGTAATAGACTTTTTTGGTCAGTGTGACATGGAGAATCGAGATATGAATTTTGTTTTCACTTTCGTAAAAGTGTAATTTTGCAAGTACAGGTAGGGGGCGCTATTTTTGTGAAAATTGTACAATTATCCTGGCTAATCAGTACGATCCATAGAGGGGCTTATCTGATAGAAATTTTAGTGCAATTGGAACTTGCATGCCCTTTTGAGGTGTCGTCAAAGAGGTGGGGAAAAAGCATAATATTTGGCAGAGCCGTACAGACAAACCGTAACAGATATCTGAACAATGGAGCTGGATTATTGTAGCTATATGCCTCTAGATTACACTCACCAAGTTGGATCTCATTTGGTCCAAAACCCTGGGAGTGACTTGACAAAATATCAGGTGAAGAAAATAAGGATACAATTTTCAATCCAATATGTCCGACTTCCTGTTTGTCAGAGGGCGGAGCTATAATGATGTTTTAGGTTTGTCTTGATGTCCTCTATCACTGTACCCAAAGACATAGGTTTAGAGCAAAAAATGCATCATTCCATTTGAATTGGGGTCGTGCTTGAGGGGGCGCCACTGAGGCATTGTTCAAGGTGTTGTCTTGAGGGTATCAAAATAGTTAATTTTACACCAACCATGAACCTTTGGTCAAATAAAATTGAGTTTTCGTTAATGTTCAGGGGGTCAAAATTGAGTTCAAAGACGTAATAATAATAATAATAATAATAATAATAATAATAATAATAATGGAAACGTTTTTTTTGCTATGTTTTGGCATTTTATTTCTCCCAAACGACATGACTCAGAGTGATGCCTCTTTGGTATGTTGATCCCCATGACGGGGAAGGCCTGTGTGATTATTTTCACAACTCCATACCATCCCGATTTTTTGATTCGAATTTTTCAAGAAAAAACCTTGAAGGGGGCGCCAGTAGGTCATTTTTGGCCATAGTGGCTGCGTTTGCACATGGTTAGGTCCAGCTCGAGAATGTGCACGTGCGCCGTATTGGGTCCGTTGCAATCCCACAAAGTCTGAAAGATATGAGACTTTGAATTTGGTTGAAAATGGCCTCTGAGTTGCGGCCTTGTCATGACCACGCCCAATAATATTTCCAAAATTGAAATGAGGATTTGGAAAGCCACATGGGTCTGGGACATTTTGGCCAAAAATTGAAGCCTTTGATTGAAAACTCGGGGATCAGGGGTCACAAGTTCAACAGGTACGATTTTGAAGGTTCCAGGTTTGGGCCAAGATGGCCGACTTCCTGTAGAGTTTAGGCCGGGCTCATAATATATTTTTTGACATGTCCTGACGTGGTCTATGGCCCTGGCCAGTGTCACCTTTGTACCATGACATTTTTTGCCACCGGGCTCTCATTGACTCAATGTAAACTGCCTGTTTGAGGGGGCGCCACTGAGCCATCTTTTATTATTTTCTCTTGCCAACGCCACCCAAAATTAGACCTCCCGGAGCACTAATCTCTGATACCTGTTACTTGTGTATCGGTCCACGTTTGCTATGTGAATTCTTGCGTTTTCCCTTTTTTTTTACGATTTTAATTAGTCCCTCCGCCGGGCACTGCGTGTCCGTTGCTCGGGCCTAATTATAAAGAAAACAAAGCAAGATAGAGGCATGTTGTAATAGACTTTTTTGATCAGTGTGACATGGAGAATCAGGTTATAATTTTTGTTTTCACTTTCGTGAAAGTGTAATTTTGCAGGTATAGGTAGGGGGCGCTATTTTTTTGAAAATTGCACAATTATCCAGGCGAATCAGTACGATCCATAGAGGGGCTCATGTGATACACATATTAGTGCAATCGGAACTTGCATGCTCTTTTGAGTTGTCGTCAAAGAGGCGGGAAAAAGCATGATATTTATTATACAAAAACAAAGCAAGATAGAGGGGTGTTGTAATAGACTTTTTTGGTCAGTGTGACATGGAGAATCGAGATATGAATTTTGTTTTCACTTTCGTAAAAGTGTAATTTTGCAAGTACAGGTAGGGGGCGCTATTTTTGTGAAAATTGTACAATTATCCTGGCTAATCAGTACGATCCATAGAGGGGCTTATCTGATAGAAATTTTAGTGCAATTGGAACTTGCATGCCCTTTTGAGGTGTCGTCAAAGAGGTGGGGAAAAAGCATAATATTTGGCAGAGCCGTACAGACAAACCGTAACAGATATCTGAACAATGGAGCTGGATTATTGTAGCTATATGCCTCTAGATTACACTCACCAAGTTGGATCTCATTTGGTCCAAAACCCTGGGAGTGACTTGACAAAATATCAGGTGAAGAAAATAAGGATACAATTTTCAATCCAATATGTCCGACTTCCTGTTTGTCAGAGGGCGGAGCTATAATGATGTTTTAGGTTTGTCTTGATGTCCTCTATCACTGTACCCAAAGACATAGGTTTAGAGCAAAAAATGCATCATTCCATTTGAATTGGGGTCGTGCTTGAGGGGGCGCCACTGAGGCATTGTTCAAGGTGTTGTCTTGAGGGTATCAAAATAGTTAATTTTACACCAACCATGAACCTTTGGTCAAATAAAATTGAGTTTTCGTTAATGTTCAGGGGGTCAAAATTGAGTTCAAAGACGTAATAATAATAATAATAATAATAATAATAATAATAATGGAAACGTTTTTTTTGCTATGTTTTGGCATTTTATTTCTCCCAAACGACATGACTCAGAGTGATGCCTCTTTGGTATGTTGATCCCCATGACGGGGAAGGCCTGTGTGATTATTTTCACAACTCCATACCATCCCGATTTTTTGATTCGAATTTTTCAAGAAAAAACCTTGAAGGGGGCGCCAGTAGGTCATTTTTGGCCATAGTGGCTGCGTTTGCACATGGTTAGGTCCAGCTCGAGAATGTGCACGTGCGCCGTATTGGGTCCGTTGCAATCCCACAAAGTCTGTGAAAGATATGAGACTTTGAATTTGGTTGAAAATGGCCTCTGAGTTGCGGCCTTGTCATGACCACGCCCAATAATATTTCCAAAATTGAAATGAGGATTTGGAAAGCCACATGGGTCTGGGACATTTTGGCCAAAAATTGAAGCCTTTGATTGAAAACTCGGGGATCAGGGGTCACAAGTTCAACAGGTACGATTTTGAAGGTTCCAGGTTTGGGCCAAGATGGCCGACTTCCTGTAGAGTTTAGGCCGGGCTCATAATATATTTTTTGACATGTCCTGACGTGGTCTATGGCCCTGGCCAGTGTCACCTTTGTACCATGACATTTTTTGCCACCGGGCTCTCATTGACTCAATGTAAACTGCCTGTTTGAGGGGGCGCCACTGAGCCATCTTTTATTATTTTCTCTTGCCAACGCCACCCAAAATTAGACCTCCCGGAGCACTAATCTCTGATACCTGTTACTTGTGTATCGGTCCACGTTTGCTATGTGAATTCTTGCGTTTTCCCTTTTTTTTTACGATTTTAATTAGTCCCTCCGCCGGGCACTGCGTGTCCGTTGCTCGGGCCTAATTATAAAGAAAACAAAGCAAGATAGAGGCATGTTGTAATAGACTTTTTTGATCAGTGTGACATGGAGAATCAGGTTATAATTTTTGTTTTCACTTTCGTGAAAGTGTAATTTTGCAGGTATAGGTAGGGGGCGCTATTTTTTTGAAAATTGCACAATTATCCAGGCGAATCAGTACGATCCATAGAGGGGCTCATGTGATACACATATTAGTGCAATCGGAACTTGCATGCTCTTTTGAGTTGTCGTCAAAGAGGCGGGAAAAAGCATGATATTTATTATACAAAAACAAAGCAAGATAGAGGGGTGTTGTAATAGACTTTTTTGGTCAGTGTGACATGGAGAATCGAGATATGAATTTTGTTTTCACTTTCGTAAAAGTGTAATTTTGCAAGTACAGGTAGGGGGCGCTATTTTTGTGAAAATTGTACAATTATCCTGGCTAATCAGTACGATCCATAGAGGGGCTTATCTGATAGAAATTTTAGTGCAATTGGAACTTGCATGCCCTTTTGAGGTGTCGTCAAAGAGGTGGGGAAAAAGCATAATATTTGGCAGAGCCGTACAGACAAACCGTAACAGATATCTGAACAATGGAGCTGGATTATTGTAGCTATATGCCTCTAGATTACACTCACCAAGTTGGATCTCATTTGGTCCAAAACCCTGGGAGTGACTTGACAAAATATCAGGTGAAGAAAATAAGGATACAATTTTCAATCCAATATGTCCGACTTCCTGTTTGTCAGAGGGCGGAGCTATAATGATGTTTTAGGTTTGTCTTGATGTCCTCTATCACTGTACCCAAAGACATAGGTTTAGAGCAAAAAATGCATCATTCCATTTGAATTGGGGTCGTGCTTGAGGGGGCGCCACTGAGGCATTGTTCAAGGTGTTGTCTTGAGGGTATCAAAATAGTTAATTTTACACCAACCATGAACCTTTGGTCAAATAAAATTGAGTTTTCGTTAATGTTCAGGGGGTCAAAATTGAGTTCAAAGACGTAATAATAATAATAATAATAATAATAATAATAATAATGGAAACGTTTTTTTTGCTATGTTTTGGCATTTTATTTCTCCCAAACGACATGACTCAGAGTGATGCCTCTTTGGTATGTTGATCCCCATGACGGGGAAGGCCTGTGTGATTATTTTCACAACTCCATACCATCCCGATTTTTTGATTCGAATTTTTCAAGAAAAAACCTTGAAGGGGGCGCCAGTAGGTCATTTTTGGCCATAGTGGCTGCGTTTGCACATGGTTAGGTCCAGCTCGAGAATGTGCACGTGCGCCGTATTGGGTCCGTTGCAATCCCACAAAGTCTGTGAAAGATATGAGACTTTGAATTTGGTTGAAAATGGCCTCTGAGTTGCGGCCTTGTCATGACCACGCCCAATAATATTTCCAAAATTGAAATGAGGATTTGGAAAGCCACATGGGTCTGGGACATTTTGGCCAAAAATTGAAGCCTTTGATTGAAAACTCGGGGATCAGGGGTCACAAGTTCAACAGGTACGATTTTGAAGGTTCCAGGTTTGGGCCAAGATGGCCGACTTCCTGTAGAGTTTAGGCCGGGCTCATAATATATTTTTTGACATGTCCTGACGTGGTCTATGGCCCTGGCCAGTGTCACCTTTGTACCATGACATTTTTTGCCACCGGGCTCTCATTGACTCAATGTAAACTGCCTGTTTGAGGGGGCGCCACTGAGCCATCTTTTATTATTTTCTCTTGCCAACGCCACCCAAAATTAGACCTCCCGGAGCACTAATCTCTGATACCTGTTACTTGTGTATCGGTCCACGTTTGCTATGTGAATTCTTGCGTTTTCCCTTTTTTTTTACGATTTTAATTAGTCCCTCCGCCGGGCACTGCGTGTCCGTTGCTCGGGCCTAATTATAAAGAAAACAAAGCAAGATAGAGGCATGTTGTAATAGACTTTTTTGATCAGTGTGACATGGAGAATCAGGTTATAATTTTTGTTTTCACTTTCGTGAAAGTGTAATTTTGCAGGTATAGGTAGGGGGCGCTATTTTTTTGAAAATTGCACAATTATCCAGGCGAATCAGTACGATCCATAGAGGGGCTCATGTGATACACATATTAGTGCAATCGGAACTTGCATGCTCTTTTGAGTTGTCGTCAAAGAGGCGGGAAAAAGCATGATATTTATTATACAAAAACAAAGCAAGATAGAGGGGTGTTGTAATAGACTTTTTTGGTCAGTGTGACATGGAGAATCGAGATATGAATTTTGTTTTCACTTTCGTAAAAGTGTAATTTTGCAAGTACAGGTAGGGGGCGCTATTTTTGTGAAAATTGTACAATTATCCTGGCTAATCAGTACGATCCATAGAGGGGCTTATCTGATAGAAATTTTAGTGCAATTGGAACTTGCATGCCCTTTTGAGGTGTCGTCAAAGAGGTGGGGAAAAAGCATAATATTTGGCAGAGCCGTACAGACAAACCGTAACAGATATCTGAACAATGGAGCTGGATTATTGTAGCTATATGCCTCTAGATTACACTCACCAAGTTGGATCTCATTTGGTCCAAAACCCTGGGAGTGACTTGACAAAATATCAGGTGAAGAAAATAAGGATACAATTTTCAATCCAATATGTCCGACTTCCTGTTTGTCAGAGGGCGGAGCTATAATGATGTTTTAGGTTTGTCTTGATGTCCTCTATCACTGTACCCAAAGACATAGGTTTAGAGCAAAAAATGCATCATTCCATTTGAATTGGGGTCGTGCTTGAGGGGGCGCCACTGAGGCATTGTTCAAGGTGTTGTCTTGAGGGTATCAAAATAGTTAATTTTACACCAACCATGAACCTTTGGTCAAATAAAATTGAGTTTTCGTTAATGTTCAGGGGGTCAAAATTGAGTTCAAAGACGTAATAATAATAATAATAATAATAATAATAATGGAAACGTTTTTTTTGCTATGTTTTGGCATTTTATTTCTCCCAAACGACATGACTCAGAGTGATGCCTCTTTGGTATGTTGATCCCCATGACGGGGAAGGCCTGTGTGATTATTTTCACAACTCCATACCATCCCGATTTTTTGATTCGAATTTTTCAAGAAAAAACCTTGAAGGGGGCGCCAGTAGGTCATTTTTGGCCATAGTGGCTGCGTTTGCACATGGTTAGGTCCAGCTCGAGAATGTGCACGTGCGCCGTATTGGGTCCGTTGCAATCCCACAAAGTCTGTGAAAGATATGAGACTTTGAATTTGGTTGAAAATGGCCTCTGAGTTGCGGCCTTGTCATGACCACGCCCAATAATATTTCCAAAATTGAAATGAGGATTTGGAAAGCCACATGGGTCTGGGACATTTTGGCCAAAAATTGAAGCCTTTGATTGAAAACTCGGGGATCAGGGGTCACAAGTTCAACAGGTACGATTTTGAAGGTTCCAGGTTTGGGCCAAGATGGCCGACTTCCTGTAGAGTTTAGGCCGGGCTCATAATATATTTTTTGACATGTCCTGACGTGGTCTATGGCCCTGGCCAGTGTCACCTTTGTACCATGACATTTTTTGCCACCGGGCTCTCATTGACTCAATGTAAACTGCCTGTTTGAGGGGGCGCCACTGAGCCATCTTTTATTATTTTCTCTTGCCAACGCCACCCAAAATTAGACCTCCCGGAGCACTAATCTCTGATACCTGTTACTTGTGTATCGGTCCACGTTTGCTATGTGAATTCTTGCGTTTTCCCTTTTTTTTTACGATTTTAATTAGTCCCTCCGCCGGGCACTGCGTGTCCGTTGCTCGGGCCTAATTATAAAGAAAACAAAGCAAGATAGAGGCATGTTGTAATAGACTTTTTTGATCAGTGTGACATGGAGAATCAGGTTATAATTTTTGTTTTCACTTTCGTGAAAGTGTAATTTTGCAGGTATAGGTAGGGGGCGCTATTTTTTTGAAAATTGCACAATTATCCAGGCGAATCAGTACGATCCATAGAGGGGCTCATGTGATACACATATTAGTGCAATCGGAACTTGCATGCTCTTTTGAGTTGTCGTCAAAGAGGCGGGAAAAAGCATGATATTTATTATACAAAAACAAAGCAAGATAGAGGGGTGTTGTAATAGACTTTTTTGGTCAGTGTGACATGGAGAATCGAGATATGAATTTTGTTTTCACTTTCGTAAAAGTGTAATTTTGCAAGTACAGGTAGGGGGCGCTATTTTTGTGAAAATTGTACAATTATCCTGGCTAATCAGTACGATCCATAGAGGGGCTTATCTGATAGAAATTTTAGTGCAATTGGAACTTGCATGCCCTTTTGAGGTGTCGTCAAAGAGGTGGGGAAAAAGCATAATATTTGGCAGAGCCGTACAGACAAACCGTAACAGATATCTGAACAATGGAGCTGGATTATTGTAGCTATATGCCTCTAGATTACACTCACCAAGTTGGATCTCATTTGGTCCAAAACCCTGGGAGTGACTTGACAAAATATCAGGTGAAGAAAATAAGGATACAATTTTCAATCCAATATGTCCGACTTCCTGTTTGTCAGAGGGCGGAGCTATAATGATGTTTTAGGTTTGTCTTGATGTCCTCTATCACTGTACCCAAAGACATAGGTTTAGAGCAAAAAATGCATCATTCCATTTGAATTGGGGTCGTGCTTGAGGGGGCGCCACTGAGGCATTGTTCAAGGTGTTGTCTTGAGGGTATCAAAATAGTTAATTTTACACCAACCATGAACCTTTGGTCAAATAAAATTGAGTTTTCGTTAATGTTCAGGGGGTCAAAATTGAGTTCAAAGACGTAATAATAATAATAATAATAATAATAATAATAATAATGGAAACGTTTTTTTTGCTATGTTTTGGCATTTTATTTCTCCCAAACGACATGACTCAGAGTGATGCCTCTTTGGTATGTTGATCCCCATGACGGGGAAGGCCTGTGTGATTATTTTCACAACTCCATACCATCCCGATTTTTTGATTCGAATTTTTCAAGAAAAAACCTTGAAGGGGGCGCCAGTAGGTCATTTTTGGCCATAGTGGCTGCGTTTGCACATGGTTAGGTCCAGCTCGAGAATGTGCACGTGCGCCGTATTGGGTCCGTTGCAATCCCACAAAGTCTGTGAAAGATATGAGACTTTGAATTTGGTTGAAAATGGCCTCTGAGTTGCGGCCTTGTCATGACCACGCCCAATAATATTTCCAAAATTGAAATGAGGATTTGGAAAGCCACATGGGTCTGGGACATTTTGGCCAAAAATTGAAGCCTTTGATTGAAAACTCGGGGATCAGGGGTCACAAGTTCAACAGGTACGATTTTGAAGGTTCCAGGTTTGGGCCAAGATGGCCGACTTCCTGTAGAGTTTAGGCCGGGCTCATAATATATTTTTTGACATGTCCTGACGTGGTCTATGGCCCTGGCCAGTGTCACCTTTGTACCATGACATTTTTTGCCACCGGGCTCTCATTGACTCAATGTAAACTGCCTGTTTGAGGGGGCGCCACTGAGCCATCTTTTATTATTTTCTCTTGCCAACGCCACCCAAAATTAGACCTCCCGGAGCACTAATCTCTGATACCTGTTACTTGTGTATCGGTCCACGTTTGCTATGTGAATTCTTGCGTTTTCCCTTTTTTTTTACGATTTTAATTAGTCCCTCCGCCGGGCACTGCGTGTCCGTTGCTCGGGCCTAATTATAAAGAAAACAAAGCAAGATAGAGGCATGTTGTAATAGACTTTTTTGATCAGTGTGACATGGAGAATCAGGTTATAATTTTTGTTTTCACTTTCGTGAAAGTGTAATTTTGCAGGTATAGGTAGGGGGCGCTATTTTTTTGAAAATTGCACAATTATCCAGGCGAATCAGTACGATCCATAGAGGGGCTCATGTGATACACATATTAGTGCAATCGGAACTTGCATGCTCTTTTGAGTTGTCGTCAAAGAGGCGGGAAAAAGCATGATATTTATTATACAAAAACAAAGCAAGATAGAGGGGTGTTGTAATAGACTTTTTTGGTCAGTGTGACATGGAGAATCGAGATATGAATTTTGTTTTCACTTTCGTAAAAGTGTAATTTTGCAAGTACAGGTAGGGGGCGCTATTTTTGTGAAAATTGTACAATTATCCTGGCTAATCAGTACGATCCATAGAGGGGCTTATCTGATAGAAATTTTAGTGCAATTGGAACTTGCATGCCCTTTTGAGGTGTCGTCAAAGAGGTGGGGAAAAAGCATAATATTTGGCAGAGCCGTACAGACAAACCGTAACAGATATCTGAACAATGGAGCTGGATTATTGTAGCTATATGCCTCTAGATTACACTCACCAAGTTGGATCTCATTTGGTCCAAAACCCTGGGAGTGACTTGACAAAATATCAGGTGAAGAAAATAAGGATACAATTTTCAATCCAATATGTCCGACTTCCTGTTTGTCAGAGGGCGGAGCTATAATGATGTTTTAGGTTTGTCTTGATGTCCTCTATCACTGTACCCAAAGACATAGGTTTAGAGCAAAAAATGCATCATTCCATTTGAATTGGGGTCGTGCTTGAGGGGGCGCCACTGAGGCATTGTTCAAGGTGTTGTCTTGAGGGTATCAAAATAGTTAATTTTACACCAACCATGAACCTTTGGTCAAATAAAATTGAGTTTTCGTTAATGTTCAGGGGGTCAAAATTGAGTTCAAAGACGTAATAATAATAATAATAATAATAATAATAATAATAATGGAAACGTTTTTTTTGCTATGTTTTGGCATTTTATTTCTCCCAAACGACATGACTCAGAGTGATGCCTCTTTGGTATGTTGATCCCCATGACGGGGAAGGCCTGTGTGATTATTTTCACAACTCCATACCATCCCGATTTTTTGATTCGAATTTTTCAAGAAAAAACCTTGAAGGGGGCGCCAGTAGGTCATTTTTGGCCATAGTGGCTGCGTTTGCACATGGTTAGGTCCAGCTCGAGAATGTGCACGTGCGCCGTATTGGGTCCGTTGCAATCCCACAAAGTCTGTGAAAGATATGAGACTTTGAATTTGGTTGAAAATGGCCTCTGAGTTGCGGCCTTGTCATGACCACGCCCAATAATATTTCCAAAATTGAAATGAGGATTTGGAAAGCCACATGGGTCTGGGACATTTTGGCCAAAAATTGAAGCCTTTGATTGAAAACTCGGGGATCAGGGGTCACAAGTTCAACAGGTACGATTTTGAAGGTTCCAGGTTTGGGCCAAGATGGCCGACTTCCTGTAGAGTTTAGGCCGGGCTCATAATATATTTTTTGACATGTCCTGACGTGGTCTATGGCCCTGGCCAGTGTCACCTTTGTACCATGACATTTTTTGCCACCGGGCTCTCATTGACTCAATGTAAACTGCCTGTTTGAGGGGGCGCCACTGAGCCATCTTTTATTATTTTCTCTTGCCAACGCCACCCAAAATTAGACCTCCCGGAGCACTAATCTCTGATACCTGTTACTTGTGTATCGGTCCACGTTTGCTATGTGAATTCTTGCGTTTTCCCTTTTTTTTTACGATTTTAATTAGTCCCTCCGCCGGGCACTGCGTGTCCGTTGCTCGGGCCTAATTATAAAGAAAACAAAGCAAGATAGAGGCATGTTGTAATAGACTTTTTTGATCAGTGTGACATGGAGAATCAGGTTATAATTTTTGTTTTCACTTTCGTGAAAGTGTAATTTTGCAGGTATAGGTAGGGGGCGCTATTTTTTTGAAAATTGCACAATTATCCAGGCGAATCAGTACGATCCATAGAGGGGCTCATGTGATACACATATTAGTGCAATCGGAACTTGCATGCTCTTTTGAGTTGTCGTCAAAGAGGCGGGAAAAAGCATGATATTTATTATACAAAAACAAAGCAAGATAGAGGGGTGTTGTAATAGACTTTTTTGGTCAGTGTGACATGGAGAATCGAGATATGAATTTTGTTTTCACTTTCGTAAAAGTGTAATTTTGCAAGTACAGGTAGGGGGCGCTATTTTTGTGAAAATTGTACAATTATCCTGGCTAATCAGTACGATCCATAGAGGGGCTTATCTGATAGAAATTTTAGTGCAATTGGAACTTGCATGCCCTTTTGAGGTGTCGTCAAAGAGGTGGGGAAAAAGCATAATATTTGGCAGAGCCGTACAGACAAACCGTAACAGATATCTGAACAATGGAGCTGGATTATTGTAGCTATATGCCTCTAGATTACACTCACCAAGTTGGATCTCATTTGGTCCAAAACCCTGGGAGTGACTTGACAAAATATCAGGTGAAGAAAATAAGGATACAATTTTCAATCCAATATGTCCGACTTCCTGTTTGTCAGAGGGCGGAGCTATAATGATGTTTTAGGTTTGTCTTGATGTCCTCTATCACTGTACCCAAAGACATAGGTTTAGAGCAAAAAATGCATCATTCCATTTGAATTGGGGTCGTGCTTGAGGGGGCGCCACTGAGGCATTGTTCAAGGTGTTGTCTTGAGGGTATCAAAATAGTTAATTTTACACCAACCATGAACCTTTGGTCAAATAAAATTGAGTTTTCGTTAATGTTCAGGGGGTCAAAATTGAGTTCAAAGACGTAATAATAATAATAATAATAATAATAATAATGGAAACGTTTTTTTTGCTATGTTTTGGCATTTTATTTCTCCCAAACGACATGACTCAGAGTGATGCCTCTTTGGTATGTTGATCCCCATGACGGGGAAGGCCTGTGTGATTATTTTCACAACTCCATACCATCCCGATTTTTTGATTCGAATTTTTCAAGAAAAAACCTTGAAGGGGGCGCCAGTAGGTCATTTTTGGCCATAGTGGCTGCGTTTGCACATGGTTAGGTCCAGCTCGAGAATGTGCACGTGCGCCGTATTGGGTCCGTTGCAATCCCACAAAGTCTGTGAAAGATATGAGACTTTGAATTTGGTTGAAAATGGCCTCTGAGTTGCGGCCTTGTCATGACCACGCCCAATAATATTTCCAAAATTGAAATGAGGATTTGGAAAGCCACATGGGTCTGGGACATTTTGGCCAAAAATTGAAGCCTTTGATTGAAAACTCGGGGATCAGGGGTCACAAGTTCAACAGGTACGATTTTGAAGGTTCCAGGTTTGGGCCAAGATGGCCGACTTCCTGTAGAGTTTAGGCCGGGCTCATAATATATTTTTTGACATGTCCTGACGTGGTCTATGGCCCTGGCCAGTGTCACCTTTGTACCATGACATTTTTTGCCACCGGGCTCTCATTGACTCAATGTAAACTGCCTGTTTGAGGGGGCGCCACTGAGCCATCTTTTATTATTTTCTCTTGCCAACGCCACCCAAAATTAGACCTCCCGGAGCACTAATCTCTGATACCTGTTACTTGTGTATCGGTCCACGTTTGCTATGTGAATTCTTGCGTTTTCCCTTTTTTTTTACGATTTTAATTAGTCCCTCCGCCGGGCACTGCGTGTCCGTTGCTCGGGCCTAATTATAAAGAAAACAAAGCAAGATAGAGGCATGTTGTAATAGACTTTTTTGATCAGTGTGACATGGAGAATCAGGTTATAATTTTTGTTTTCACTTTCGTGAAAGTGTAATTTTGCAGGTATAGGTAGGGGGCGCTATTTTTTTGAAAATTGCACAATTATCCAGGCGAATCAGTACGATCCATAGAGGGGCTCATGTGATACACATATTAGTGCAATCGGAACTTGCATGCTCTTTTGAGTTGTCGTCAAAGAGGCGGGAAAAAGCATGATATTTATTATACAAAAACAAAGCAAGATAGAGGGGTGTTGTAATAGACTTTTTTGGTCAGTGTGACATGGAGAATCGAGATATGAATTTTGTTTTCACTTTCGTAAAAGTGTAATTTTGCAAGTACAGGTAGGGGGCGCTATTTTTGTGAAAATTGTACAATTATCCTGGCTAATCAGTACGATCCATAGAGGGGCTTATCTGATAGAAATTTTAGTGCAATTGGAACTTGCATGCCCTTTTGAGGTGTCGTCAAAGAGGTGGGGAAAAAGCATAATATTTGGCAGAGCCGTACAGACAAACCGTAACAGATATCTGAACAATGGAGCTGGATTATTGTAGCTATATGCCTCTAGATTACACTCACCAAGTTGGATCTCATTTGGTCCAAAACCCTGGGAGTGACTTGACAAAATATCAGGTGAAGAAAATAAGGATACAATTTTCAATCCAATATGTCCGACTTCCTGTTTGTCAGAGGGCGGAGCTATAATGATGTTTTAGGTTTGTCTTGATGTCCTCTATCACTGTACCCAAAGACATAGGTTTAGAGCAAAAAATGCATCATTCCATTTGAATTGGGGTCGTGCTTGAGGGGGCGCCACTGAGGCATTGTTCAAGGTGTTGTCTTGAGGGTATCAAAATAGTTAATTTTACACCAACCATGAACCTTTGGTCAAATAAAATTGAGTTTTCGTTAATGTTCAGGGGGTCAAAATTGAGTTCAAAGACGTAATAATAATAATAATAATAATAATAATAATAATAATGGAAACGTTTTTTTTGCTATGTTTTGGCATTTTATTTCTCCCAAACGACATGACTCAGAGTGATGCCTCTTTGGTATGTTGATCCCCATGACGGGGAAGGCCTGTGTGATTATTTTCACAACTCCATACCATCCCGATTTTTTGATTCGAATTTTTCAAGAAAAAACCTTGAAGGGGGCGCCAGTAGGTCATTTTTGGCCATAGTGGCTGCGTTTGCACATGGTTAGGTCCAGCTCGAGAATGTGCACGTGCGCCGTATTGGGTCCGTTGCAATCCCACAAAGTCTGTGAAAGATATGAGACTTTGAATTTGGTTGAAAATGGCCTCTGAGTTGCGGCCTTGTCATGACCACGCCCAATAATATTTCCAAAATTGAAATGAGGATTTGGAAAGCCACATGGGTCTGGGACATTTTGGCCAAAAATTGAAGCCTTTGATTGAAAACTCGGGGATCAGGGGTCACAAGTTCAACAGGTACGATTTTGAAGGTTCCAGGTTTGGGCCAAGATGGCCGACTTCCTGTAGAGTTTAGGCCGGGCTCATAATATATTTTTTGACATGTCCTGACGTGGTCTATGGCCCTGGCCAGTGTCACCTTTGTACCATGACATTTTTTGCCACCGGGCTCTCATTGACTCAATGTAAACTGCCTGTTTGAGGGGGCGCCACTGAGCCATCTTTTATTATTTTCTCTTGCCAACGCCACCCAAAATTAGACCTCCCGGAGCACTAATCTCTGATACCTGTTACTTGTGTATCGGTCCACGTTTGCTATGTGAATTCTTGCGTTTTCCCTTTTTTTTTACGATTTTAATTAGTCCCTCCGCCGGGCACTGCGTGTCCGTTGCTCGGGCCTAATTATAAAGAAAACAAAGCAAGATAGAGGCATGTTGTAATAGACTTTTTTGATCAGTGTGACATGGAGAATCAGGTTATAATTTTTGTTTTCACTTTCGTGAAAGTGTAATTTTGCAGGTATAGGTAGGGGGCGCTATTTTTTTGAAAATTGCACAATTATCCAGGCGAATCAGTACGATCCATAGAGGGGCTCATGTGATACACATATTAGTGCAATCGGAACTTGCATGCTCTTTTGAGTTGTCGTCAAAGAGGCGGGAAAAAGCATGATATTTATTATACAAAAACAAAGCAAGATAGAGGGGTGTTGTAATAGACTTTTTTGGTCAGTGTGACATGGAGAATCGAGATATGAATTTTGTTTTCACTTTCGTAAAAGTGTAATTTTGCAAGTACAGGTAGGGGGCGCTATTTTTGTGAAAATTGTACAATTATCCTGGCTAATCAGTACGATCCATAGAGGGGCTTATCTGATAGAAATTTTAGTGCAATTGGAACTTGCATGCCCTTTTGAGGTGTCGTCAAAGAGGTGGGGAAAAAGCATAATATTTGGCAGAGCCGTACAGACAAACCGTAACAGATATCTGAACAATGGAGCTGGATTATTGTAGCTATATGCCTCTAGATTACACTCACCAAGTTGGATCTCATTTGGTCCAAAACCCTGGGAGTGACTTGACAAAATATCAGGTGAAGAAAATAAGGATACAATTTTCAATCCAATATGTCCGACTTCCTGTTTGTCAGAGGGCGGAGCTATAATGATGTTTTAGGTTTGTCTTGATGTCCTCTATCACTGTACCCAAAGACATAGGTTTAGAGCAAAAAATGCATCATTCCATTTGAATTGGGGTCGTGCTTGAGGGGGCGCCACTGAGGCATTGTTCAAGGTGTTGTCTTGAGGGTATCAAAATAGTTAATTTTACACCAACCATGAACCTTTGGTCAAATAAAATTGAGTTTTCGTTAATGTTCAGGGGGTCAAAATTGAGTTCAAAGACGTAATAATAATAATAATAATAATAATAATAATAATAATGGAAACGTTTTTTTTGCTATGTTTTGGCATTTTATTTCTCCCAAACGACATGACTCAGAGTGATGCCTCTTTGGTATGTTGATCCCCATGACGGGGAAGGCCTGTGTGATTATTTTCACAACTCCATACCATCCCGATTTTTTGATTCGAATTTTTCAAGAAAAAACCTTGAAGGGGGCGCCAGTAGGTCATTTTTGGCCATAGTGGCTGCGTTTGCACATGGTTAGGTCCAGCTCGAGAATGTGCACGTGCGCCGTATTGGGTCCGTTGCAATCCCACAAAGTCTGTGAAAGATATGAGACTTTGAATTTGGTTGAAAATGGCCTCTGAGTTGCGGCCTTGTCATGACCACGCCCAATAATATTTCCAAAATTGAAATGAGGATTTGGAAAGCCACATGGGTCTGGGACATTTTGGCCAAAAATTGAAGCCTTTGATTGAAAACTCGGGGATCAGGGGTCACAAGTTCAACAGGTACGATTTTGAAGGTTCCAGGTTTGGGCCAAGATGGCCGACTTCCTGTAGAGTTTAGGCCGGGCTCATAATATATTTTTTGACATGTCCTGACGTGGTCTATGGCCCTGGCCAGTGTCACCTTTGTACCATGACATTTTTTGCCACCGGGCTCTCATTGACTCAATGTAAACTGCCTGTTTGAGGGGGCGCCACTGAGCCATCTTTTATTATTTTCTCTTGCCAACGCCACCCAAAATTAGACCTCCCGGAGCACTAATCTCTGATACCTGTTACTTGTGTATCGGTCCACGTTTGCTATGTGAATTCTTGCGTTTTCCCTTTTTTTTTACGATTTTAATTAGTCCCTCCGCCGGGCACTGCGTGTCCGTTGCTCGGGCCTAATTATAAAGAAAACAAAGCAAGATAGAGGCATGTTGTAATAGACTTTTTTGATCAGTGTGACATGGAGAATCAGGTTATAATTTTTGTTTTCACTTTCGTGAAAGTGTAATTTTGCAGGTATAGGTAGGGGGCGCTATTTTTTTGAAAATTGCACAATTATCCAGGCGAATCAGTACGATCCATAGAGGGGCTCATGTGATACACATATTAGTGCAATCGGAACTTGCATGCTCTTTTGAGTTGTCGTCAAAGAGGCGGGAAAAAGCATGATATTTATTATACAAAAACAAAGCAAGATAGAGGGGTGTTGTAATAGACTTTTTTGGTCAGTGTGACATGGAGAATCGAGATATGAATTTTGTTTTCACTTTCGTAAAAGTGTAATTTTGCAAGTACAGGTAGGGGGCGCTATTTTTGTGAAAATTGTACAATTATCCTGGCTAATCAGTACGATCCATAGAGGGGCTTATCTGATAGAAATTTTAGTGCAATTGGAACTTGCATGCCCTTTTGAGGTGTCGTCAAAGAGGTGGGGAAAAAGCATAATATTTGGCAGAGCCGTACAGACAAACCGTAACAGATATCTGAACAATGGAGCTGGATTATTGTAGCTATATGCCTCTAGATTACACTCACCAAGTTGGATCTCATTTGGTCCAAAACCCTGGGAGTGACTTGACAAAATATCAGGTGAAGAAAATAAGGATACAATTTTCAATCCAATATGTCCGACTTCCTGTTTGTCAGAGGGCGGAGCTATAATGATGTTTTAGGTTTGTCTTGATGTCCTCTATCACTGTACCCAAAGACATAGGTTTAGAGCAAAAAATGCATCATTCCATTTGAATTGGGGTCGTGCTTGAGGGGGCGCCACTGAGGCATTGTTCAAGGTGTTGTCTTGAGGGTATCAAAATAGTTAATTTTACACCAACCATGAACCTTTGGTCAAATAAAATTGAGTTTTCGTTAATGTTCAGGGGGTCAAAATTGAGTTCAAAGACGTAATAATAATAATAATAATAATAATAATAATAATAATGGAAACGTTTTTTTTGCTATGTTTTGGCATTTTATTTCTCCCAAACGACATGACTCAGAGTGATGCCTCTTTGGTATGTTGATCCCCATGACGGGGAAGGCCTGTGTGATTATTTTCACAACTCCATACCATCCCGATTTTTTGATTCGAATTTTTCAAGAAAAAACCTTGAAGGGGGCGCCAGTAGGTCATTTTTGGCCATAGTGGCTGCGTTTGCACATGGTTAGGTCCAGCTCGAGAATGTGCACGTGCGCCGTATTGGGTCCGTTGCAATCCCACAAAGTCTGTGAAAGATATGAGACTTTGAATTTGGTTGAAAATGGCCTCTGAGTTGCGGCCTTGTCATGACCACGCCCAATAATATTTCCAAAATTGAAATGAGGATTTGGAAAGCCACATGGGTCTGGGACATTTTGGCCAAAAATTGAAGCCTTTGATTGAAAACTCGGGGATCAGGGGTCACAAGTTCAACAGGTACGATTTTGAAGGTTCCAGGTTTGGGCCAAGATGGCCGACTTCCTGTAGAGTTTAGGCCGGGCTCATAATATATTTTTTGACATGTCCTGACGTGGTCTATGGCCCTGGCCAGTGTCACCTTTGTACCATGACATTTTTTGCCACCGGGCTCTCATTGACTCAATGTAAACTGCCTGTTTGAGGGGGCGCCACTGAGCCATCTTTTATTATTTTCTCTTGCCAACGCCACCCAAAATTAGACCTCCCGGAGCACTAATCTCTGATACCTGTTACTTGTGTATCGGTCCACGTTTGCTATGTGAATTCTTGCGTTTTCCCTTTTTTTTTACGATTTTAATTAGTCCCTCCGCCGGGCACTGCGTGTCCGTTGCTCGGGCCTAATTATAAAGAAAACAAAGCAAGATAGAGGCATGTTGTAATAGACTTTTTTGATCAGTGTGACATGGAGAATCAGGTTATAATTTTTGTTTTCACTTTCGTGAAAGTGTAATTTTGCAGGTATAGGTAGGGGGCGCTATTTTTTTGAAAATTGCACAATTATCCAGGCGAATCAGTACGATCCATAGAGGGGCTCATGTGATACACATATTAGTGCAATCGGAACTTGCATGCTCTTTTGAGTTGTCGTCAAAGAGGCGGGAAAAAGCATGATATTTATTATACAAAAACAAAGCAAGATAGAGGGGTGTTGTAATAGACTTTTTTGGTCAGTGTGACATGGAGAATCGAGATATGAATTTTGTTTTCACTTTCGTAAAAGTGTAATTTTGCAAGTACAGGTAGGGGGCGCTATTTTTGTGAAAATTGTACAATTATCCTGGCTAATCAGTACGATCCATAGAGGGGCTTATCTGATAGAAATTTTAGTGCAATTGGAACTTGCATGCCCTTTTGAGGTGTCGTCAAAGAGGTGGGGAAAAAGCATAATATTTGGCAGAGCCGTACAGACAAACCGTAACAGATATCTGAACAATGGAGCTGGATTATTGTAGCTATATGCCTCTAGATTACACTCACCAAGTTGGATCTCATTTGGTCCAAAACCCTGGGAGTGACTTGACAAAATATCAGGTGAAGAAAATAAGGATACAATTTTCAATCCAATATGTCCGACTTCCTGTTTGTCAGAGGGCGGAGCTATAATGATGTTTTAGGTTTGTCTTGATGTCCTCTATCACTGTACCCAAAGACATAGGTTTAGAGCAAAAAATGCATCATTCCATTTGAATTGGGGTCGTGCTTGAGGGGGCGCCACTGAGGCATTGTTCAAGGTGTTGTCTTGAGGGTATCAAAATAGTTAATTTTACACCAACCATGAACCTTTGGTCAAATAAAATTGAGTTTTCGTTAATGTTCAGGGGGTCAAAATTGAGTTCAAAGACGTAATAATAATAATAATAATAATAATAATAATGGAAACGTTTTTTTTGCTATGTTTTGGCATTTTATTTCTCCCAAACGACATGACTCAGAGTGATGCCTCTTTGGTATGTTGATCCCCATGACGGGGAAGGCCTGTGTGATTATTTTCACAACTCCATACCATCCCGATTTTTTGATTCGAATTTTTCAAGAAAAAACCTTGAAGGGGGCGCCAGTAGGTCATTTTTGGCCATAGTGGCTGCGTTTGCACATGGTTAGGTCCAGCTCGAGAATGTGCACGTGCGCCGTATTGGGTCCGTTGCAATCCCACAAAGTCTGTGAAAGATATGAGACTTTGAATTTGGTTGAAAATGGCCTCTGAGTTGCGGCCTTGTCATGACCACGCCCAATAATATTTCCAAAATTGAAATGAGGATTTGGAAAGCCACATGGGTCTGGGACATTTTGGCCAAAAATTGAAGCCTTTGATTGAAAACTCGGGGATCAGGGGTCACAAGTTCAACAGGTACGATTTTGAAGGTTCCAGGTTTGGGCCAAGATGGCCGACTTCCTGTAGAGTTTAGGCCGGGCTCATAATATATTTTTTGACATGTCCTGACGTGGTCTATGGCCCTGGCCAGTGTCACCTTTGTACCATGACATTTTTTGCCACCGGGCTCTCATTGACTCAATGTAAACTGCCTGTTTGAGGGGGCGCCACTGAGCCATCTTTTATTATTTTCTCTTGCCAACGCCACCCAAAATTAGACCTCCCGGAGCACTAATCTCTGATACCTGTTACTTGTGTATCGGTCCACGTTTGCTATGTGAATTCTTGCGTTTTCCCTTTTTTTTTACGATTTTAATTAGTCCCTCCGCCGGGCACTGCGTGTCCGTTGCTCGGGCCTAATAATAATAATAATGGAAACGGTTTTTTTGCTATGTTTTGGCATTTTATTTCTCCCAAACGACATTACTCAGAGTGATGCCTCTTTGGTATGTTGATCCCCATGACGGGGAAGGCCTGTGTGATTATTTTCACAACTCCATACCATCCGGATTTTTTGATTCGAATTTTTCAAGAAAAAACCTTGAAGGGGGCGCCAGTGGGTCATTTATGGCCATAGTGGCTGCGTTTGCACATGGTTAGGTCCAGCTCGAGAATGTGCACGTGCGCCGTATTGGGTCCGTTGCAATCCCACAAAGTCTGAAAGATATGAGACTTTGAATTTGGTTGAAAATGGCCTCTGAGTTGCGGCCTTGTCATGACCACGCCCAATAATATTTCCAAAATTGAAATGAGGATTTGGAAAGCCACATGGGTCTGGGACATTTTGGCCAAAAATTGAAGCCTTTGATTGAAAACTCGGGGATCAGGGGTCACAAGTTCAACAGGTACGATTTTGAAGGTTCCAGGTTTGGGCCAAGATGGCCGACTTCCTGTAGAGTTTAGGCCGGGCTCATAATATATTTTTTGACATGTCCTGACGTGGTCTATGGCCCTGGCCAGTGTCACCTTTGTACCATGACATTTTTTGCCACCGGGCTCTCATTGACTCAATGTAAACTGCCTGTTTGAGGGGGCGCCACTGAGCCATCTTTTATTATTTTCTCTTGCCAACGCCACCCAAAATTAGACCTCCCGGAGCACTAATCTCTGATACCTGTTACTTGTGTATCGGTCCACGTTTGCTATGTGAATTCTTGCGTTTTCCCTTTTTTTTTACGATTTTAATTAGTCCCTCCGCCGGGCACTGCGTGTCCGTTGCTCGGGCCTAATAATAATAATAATGGAAACGGTTTTTTTGCTATGTTTTGGCATTTTATTTCTCCCAAACGACATTACTCAGAGTGATGCCTCTTTGGTATGTTGATCCCCATGACGGGGAAGGCCTGTGTGATTATTTTCACAACTCCATACCATCCGGATTTTTTGATTCGAATTTTTCAAGAAAAAACCTTGAAGGGGGCGCCAGTGGGTCATTTATGGCCATAGTGGCTGCGTTTGCACATGGTTAGGTCCAGCTCGAGAATGTGCACGTGCGCCGTATTGGGTCCGTTGCAATCCCACAAAGTCTGAAAGATATGAGACTTTGAATTTGGTTGAAAATGGCCTCTGAGTTGCGGCCTTGTCATGACCACGCCCAATAATATTTCCAAAATTGAAATGAGGATTTGGAAAGCCACATGGGTCTGGGACATTTTGGCCAAAAATTGAAGCCTTTGATTGAAAACTCGGGGATCAGGGGTCACAAGTTCAACAGGTACGATTTTGAAGGTTCCAGGTTTGGGCCAAGATGGCCGACTTCCTGTAGAGTTTAGGCCGGGCTCATAATATATTTTTTGACATGTCCTGACGTGGTCTATGGCCCTGGCCAGTGTCACCTTTGTACCATGACATTTTTTGCCACCGGGCTCTCATTGACTCAATGTAAACTGCCTGTTTGAGGGGGCGCCACTGAGCCATCTTTTATTATTTTCTCTTGCCAACGCCACCCAAAATTAGACCTCCCGGAGCACTAATCTCTGATACCTGTTACTTGTGTATCGGTCCACGTTTGCTATGTGAATTCTTGCGTTTTCCCTTTTTTTTTACGATTTTAATTAGTCCCTCCGCCGGGCACTGCGTGTCCGTTGCTCGGGCCTAATTATAAAGAAAACAAAGCAAGATAGAGGCATGTTGTAATAGACTTTTTTGATCAGTGTGACATGGAGAATCAGGTTATAATTTTTGTTTTCACTTTCGTGAAAGTGTAATTTTGCAGGTATAGGTAGGGGGCGCTATTTTTTTGAAAATTGCACAATTATCCAGGCGAATCAGTACGATCCATAGAGGGGCTCATGTGATACACATATTAGTGCAATCGGAACTTGCATGCTCTTTTGAGTTGTCGTCAAAGAGGCGGGAAAAAGCATGATATTTATTATACAAAAACAAAGCAAGATAGAGGGGTGTTGTAATAGACTTTTTTGGTCAGTGTGACATGGAGAATCGAGATATGAATTTTGTTTTCACTTTCGTAAAAGTGTAATTTTGCAAGTACAGGTAGGGGGCGCTATTTTTGTGAAAATTGTACAATTATCCTGGCTAATCAGTACGATCCATAGAGGGGCTTATCTGATAGAAATTTTAGTGCAATTGGAACTTGCATGCCCTTTTGAGGTGTCGTCAAAGAGGTGGGGAAAAAGCATAATATTTGGCAGAGCCGTACAGACAAACCGTAACAGATATCTGAACAATGGAGCTGGATTATTGTAGCTATATGCCTCTAGATTACACTCACCAAGTTGGATCTCATTTGGTCCAAAACCCTGGGAGTGACTTGACAAAATATCAGGTGAAGAAAATAAGGATACAATTTTCAATCCAATATGTCCGACTTCCTGTTTGTCAGAGGGCGGAGCTATAATGATGTTTTAGGTTTGTCTTGATGTCCTCTATCACTGTACCCAAAGACATAGGTTTAGAGCAAAAAATGCATCATTCCATTTGAATTGGGGTCGTGCTTGAGGGGGCGCCACTGAGGCATTGTTCAAGGTGTTGTCTTGAGGGTATCAAAATAGTTAATTTTACACCAACCATGAACCTTTGGTCAAATAAAATTGAGTTTTCGTTAATGTTCAGGGGGTCAAAATTGAGTTCAAAGACGTAATAATAATAATAATAATAATAATAATAATAATAATGGAAACGTTTTTTTTGCTATGTTTTGGCATTTTATTTCTCCCAAACGACATGACTCAGAGTGATGCCTCTTTGGTATGTTGATCCCCATGACGGGGAAGGCCTGTGTGATTATTTTCACAACTCCATACCATCCCGATTTTTTGATTCGAATTTTTCAAGAAAAAACCTTGAAGGGGGCGCCAGTAGGTCATTTTTGGCCATAGTGGCTGCGTTTGCACATGGTTAGGTCCAGCTCGAGAATGTGCACGTGCGCCGTATTGGGTCCGTTGCAATCCCACAAAGTCTGTGAAAGATATGAGACTTTGAATTTGGTTGAAAATGGCCTCTGAGTTGCGGCCTTGTCATGACCACGCCCAATAATATTTCCAAAATTGAAATGAGGATTTGGAAAGCCACATGGGTCTGGGACATTTTGGCCAAAAATTGAAGCCTTTGATTGAAAACTCGGGGATCAGGGGTCACAAGTTCAACAGGTACGATTTTGAAGGTTCCAGGTTTGGGCCAAGATGGCCGACTTCCTGTAGAGTTTAGGCCGGGCTCATAATATATTTTTTGACATGTCCTGACGTGGTCTATGGCCCTGGCCAGTGTCACCTTTGTACCATGACATTTTTTGCCACCGGGCTCTCATTGACTCAATGTAAACTGCCTGTTTGAGGGGGCGCCACTGAGCCATCTTTTATTATTTTCTCTTGCCAACGCCACCCAAAATTAGACCTCCCGGAGCACTAATCTCTGATACCTGTTACTTGTGTATCGGTCCACGTTTGCTATGTGAATTCTTGCGTTTTCCCTTTTTTTTTACGATTTTAATTAGTCCCTCCGCCGGGCACTGCGTGTCCGTTGCTCGGGCCTAATTATAAAGAAAACAAAGCAAGATAGAGGCATGTTGTAATAGACTTTTTTGATCAGTGTGACATGGAGAATCAGGTTATAATTTTTGTTTTCACTTTCGTGAAAGTGTAATTTTGCAGGTATAGGTAGGGGGCGCTATTTTTTTGAAAATTGCACAATTATCCAGGCGAATCAGTACGATCCATAGAGGGGCTCATGTGATACACATATTAGTGCAATCGGAACTTGCATGCTCTTTTGAGTTGTCGTCAAAGAGGCGGGAAAAAGCATGATATTTATTATACAAAAACAAAGCAAGATAGAGGGGTGTTGTAATAGACTTTTTTGGTCAGTGTGACATGGAGAATCGAGATATGAATTTTGTTTTCACTTTCGTAAAAGTGTAATTTTGCAAGTACAGGTAGGGGGCGCTATTTTTGTGAAAATTGTACAATTATCCTGGCTAATCAGTACGATCCATAGAGGGGCTTATCTGATAGAAATTTTAGTGCAATTGGAACTTGCATGCCCTTTTGAGGTGTCGTCAAAGAGGTGGGGAAAAAGCATAATATTTGGCAGAGCCGTACAGACAAACCGTAACAGATATCTGAACAATGGAGCTGGATTATTGTAGCTATATGCCTCTAGATTACACTCACCAAGTTGGATCTCATTTGGTCCAAAACCCTGGGAGTGACTTGACAAAATATCAGGTGAAGAAAATAAGGATACAATTTTCAATCCAATATGTCCGACTTCCTGTTTGTCAGAGGGCGGAGCTATAATGATGTTTTAGGTTTGTCTTGATGTCCTCTATCACTGTACCCAAAGACATAGGTTTAGAGCAAAAAATGCATCATTCCATTTGAATTGGGGTCGTGCTTGAGGGGGCGCCACTGAGGCATTGTTCAAGGTGTTGTCTTGAGGGTATCAAAATAGTTAATTTTACACCAACCATGAACCTTTGGTCAAATAAAATTGAGTTTTCGTTAATGTTCAGGGGGTCAAAATTGAGTTCAAAGACGTAATAATAATAATAATAATAATAATAATAATAATAATAATGGAAACGTTTTTTTTGCTATGTTTTGGCATTTTATTTCTCCCAAACGACATGACTCAGAGTGATGCCTCTTTGGTATGTTGATCCCCATGACGGGGAAGGCCTGTGTGATTATTTTCACAACTCCATACCATCCCGATTTTTTGATTCGAATTTTTCAAGAAAAAACCTTGAAGGGGGCGCCAGTAGGTCATTTTTGGCCATAGTGGCTGCGTTTGCACATGGTTAGGTCCAGCTCGAGAATGTGCACGTGCGCCGTATTGGGTCCGTTGCAATCCCACAAAGTCTGTGAAAGATATGAGACTTTGAATTTGGTTGAAAATGGCCTCTGAGTTGCGGCCTTGTCATGACCACGCCCAATAATATTTCCAAAATTGAAATGAGGATTTGGAAAGCCACATGGGTCTGGGACATTTTGGCCAAAAATTGAAGCCTTTGATTGAAAACTCGGGGATCAGGGGTCACAAGTTCAACAGGTACGATTTTGAAGGTTCCAGGTTTGGGCCAAGATGGCCGACTTCCTGTAGAGTTTAGGCCGGGCTCATAATATATTTTTTGACATGTCCTGACGTGGTCTATGGCCCTGGCCAGTGTCACCTTTGTACCATGACATTTTTTGCCACCGGGCTCTCATTGACTCAATGTAAACTGCCTGTTTGAGGGGGCGCCACTGAGCCATCTTTTATTATTTTCTCTTGCCAACGCCACCCAAAATTAGACCTCCCGGAGCACTAATCTCTGATACCTGTTACTTGTGTATCGGTCCACGTTTGCTATGTGAATTCTTGCGTTTTCCCTTTTTTTTTACGATTTTAATTAGTCCCTCCGCCGGGCACTGCGTGTCCGTTGCTCGGGCCTAATAATAATAATAATGGAAACGGTTTTTTTGCTATGTTTTGGCATTTTATTTCTCCCAAACGACATTACTCAGAGTGATGCCTCTTTGGTATGTTGATCCCCATGACGGGGAAGGCCTGTGTGATTATTTTCACAACTCCATACCATCCGGATTTTTTGATTCGAATTTTTCAAGAAAAAACCTTGAAGGGGGCGCCAGTGGGTCATTTATGGCCATAGTGGCTGCGTTTGCACATGGTTAGGTCCAGCTCGAGAAGGTGCACGTGCGCCGTATTGGGTCCGTTGCAATCCCACAAAGTCTGTGAAAGATATGAGACTTTGAATTTGGTGGAAAATGGCCTCTGAGTTGCGGCCTTGTCATGACCACGCCCAATAATATTTCCAAAATTGAAATGAGGATTTGGAAAGCCACATGGGTCTGGGACATTTTGGCCAAAAATTGAAGCTTTCGATTGAAAACCCGGGGATCAGGGGTCACAAGTTCAACAGGTACGATTTTGACGGTGCGAGGTTTGGGCCAAGATGGCCGACTTCCTGTAGAGTTTAGGCCGGGCTCATAATATATTTTTTTACATGTCCTGACGTGGTCTATGTCCCTGGCCAGTGTCACCTTTGTACGATGACATTTTTTGCCACCGGGCTCTCATTGACTCAATGTAAACTGCCTGTTTGAGGGGGCGCCACTGAGCCATCTTTTATTATTTTCTCTTGCCAACGCCACCCAAAATTAGACCTCCCGGAGCACTAATTCCTGATACCTGTTACTTGTGTATCGGTCCACGTTTGCTATGTGAATTCTTGCGTTTTCCCTTTTTTTTTACGATTTTAATTAGTCCCTCGCCGGGCACTTCGTGTCCGTTGCTCGGGCCTAATAATAATAATAATAATAATGGAAACGGTTTTTTTGCTATGTTTTGGCATTTTATTTCTCCCAAACGACATTACTCAGAGTGATGCCTCTTTGGTATGTTGATCCCCATGACGGGGAAGGCCTGTGTGATTATTTTCACAACTCCATACCATCCGGATTTTTTGATTCGAATTTTTCAAGAAAAAACCTTGAAGGGGGCGCCAGTGGGTCATTTTTGGCCATAGTGGCTGCGTTTGCACATGGTTAGGTCCAGCTCGAGAAGGTGCACGTGCGCCGTATTGGGTCCGTTGCAATCCCACAAAGTCTGTGAAAGATATGAGACTTTGAATTTGGTGGAAAATGGCCTCTGAGTTGCGGCCTTGTCATGACCACGCCCAATAATATTTCCAAAATTGAAATGAGGATTTGGAAAGCCACATGGGTCTGGGACATTTTGGCCAAAAATTGAAGCTTTCGATTGAAAACCCGGGGATCAGGGGTCACAAGTTCAACAGGTACGATTTTGACGGTGCGAGGTTTGGGCCAAGATGGCCGACTTCCTGTAGAGTTTAGGCCGGGCTCATAATATATTTTTTTACATGTCCTGACGTGGTCTATGTCCCTGGCCAGTGTCACCTTTGTACGATGACATTTTTTGCCACCGGGCTCTCATTGACTCAATGTAAACTGCCTGTTTGAGGGGGCGCCACTGAGCCATCTTTTATTATTTTCTCTTGCCAACGCCACCCAAAATTAGACCTCCCGGAGCACTAATTCCTGATACCTGTTACTTGTGTATCGGTCCACGTTTGCTATGTGAATTCTTGCGTTTTCCCTTTTTTTTTACGATTTTAATTAGTCCCTCGCCGGGCACTTCGTGTCCGTTGCTCGGGCCTAATAAGAAAAACTCATACAATAACAATATGGGGCCGCCTCCGGCGGCAAACCTTATATATTCGGAAAGGTCTCATGTCCAGTAATCCAACCGTAAGGTTTATTATCCAATACGAGCGCGTTGCGCTCGTCTTTTACCTCTACTATTTCAATGTTTCTCTATGGAATTTTTTTTGCGTATTTTTGTGAGTACAAGAACAAATTTGCCGCTTTCGCGGCAAATACTTATATCACCGGATAGAGCTCGATGCCCCGAGTCACTGTATCAGTGTTTTGGGCTTTGGTGAGTGGCCATGGTCGATGACGAGCTTCGCTCGTCATCGACCACTTTCTTGTCCATGTTGCGCCTTCACTGTGGTTTTCACCTTTTTTTTTTTAAAAGCAGCAACAAATGTGCCGCTTTCGCGGCACACGCCTATATCATCGGACAGGTGTTGGTGCCGGGAGCCCCCTGATTACTGTCTCATACATGGGCCTTGAGCGCTCCGCGCTCTTTTCCCGTGGGACGTGCGCTACGCGCACGTCTTTCTTCAGTGCGCTCCGCGCACTGCTTGTACAATTACAAGAGGCCCGAGACCTGCCAGGTCCGCTCGGGCCTAATAAAAAGAAAAACCCATACAATAACAATATGGGGCCGCCTCCGGCGGCAAACCTTATATATTCGGAAAGGTCTCACGTCCAGTAATCCAACCGTAAGGTTTATTATCCAATACGAGCGCGTTGCGCTCGTCTTTTACCTCCTCTTTCTCAATGTTTCTCTATCCGTTTTTTTTTTGTATTTTTGTGAGTACAAGAACAAATTTGCCGCTTTCGCGGCAAATACTTACATCACCGGATAGGGCTCGATGCCCTGATTCACTGTATCAGTGTTTTGGGCTTTGGTGAGTGGCCATGGTCGATGACGAGCTTCGCTCGTCATCGACCACTTTCTTGTCCATGTTGCGCCTTCACTGTGGTTTTCACCTTTTTTTTTTGTGAGCAGCAACAAATGTGCCGCTTTCGCGGCACACGCCTATATCATCGGACAGGTGTTGGTGCCGGGAGCCCCCTGATTACTGTCTCATACATGGGTTTTGAGCGCTCCGCGCTCTTTTCCCGTGGGACGTGCGCTACGCGCACGTCTTTCTTCAGTGCGCTCCGCGCACTGCTTGTACAATAACAACAGGCCCGAGACCTGCCAGGTCCGCTCGGGCCTAATAAATACATAAAAAAAATTAAAATAAGAGAAACATATCATAGTCATAATAACATAGTCGTAACATTTGCTTATAATATAAATATAACATACATATCTATACAATTACATAATATAATTCCATAGAGTTGGGGATTCTGACGTCAGCAATACCATTTGGTATTAATTGTTACACCATACATATCTACATATAATTTCATATTATATACATACACCCATAGTTATCATATACATCCTACACACTATATCTATTTTTATCATTATATTATTATATAGTATACATTACATTATTATGAACAATATATAATAACCCCACACCCCCAACCCCCTTTATTTTGTTTATAGATAGAAGCATACAGTTGTAGATTAACTTCTTGCTCCCCCCGACCCCCTTTATAATTCTTTTGTTTATTATTATTGGTGCGTATTTAATCTCTATGATGCTCAAGGACCAATTTTATTTCAGGTATTTAGGGTTTCTGGTAGGGTTTCTCGATTGAATGCATACGTAAACATGGAGACAGATCCAACAGCAGTGAAAACCTACAAGAAATAAAAGTGTCAAGCCCAACCGTGCTACCACTGCATGAGGCTTAACTCTGTCTGCTGCAAGTTTTCCAAAAGCTTAACACATTCAGAAAAAGGCTGTTGCTCGTATTCATAAAAGTTGTCCAAGTTTACATCATGCAGTATTGAAGCATTTCTAGTTTTCTAGCATTTCTATTTCTACTTTTCAAGTGACCTTTTACGTACAGCATCAATACTGTCTCACATTACAACTGTCTATACTTCACAAGTCTGCTCTTTCCTCCAGTGAAGGGAGTCGAATTGTTACAGTGGAACCACTTAACCCTGGGCACCCTCCCCCAAAGTCTAACCTCCCTCGGCAATCCCAATGAAAGCCTGGATTATTATTATAACGCATACGTATGGCTGCTGACTTTACAAGCGGCCCTCCAGATTTGCAGTGAGACGGCGAGGGGGAGGAGAGGGATTAGTGGAGAAAAAGACCAGGTCAAAACAGTCTGAGAGTTGTCGAAAGGGCAATATATCCAAAACATATCAATGAGGCCTTCACTGCCACCGGGAAAAATAAACACACCGCTTATCGTTTCTCCAAAGCTCCAGGCCAAGCTGTAAGAAAATAACATTTAATATCTTGACCTACATTGTTGAATTCAGATTTTTAGAGGAAATACAGCATGCATATTTTTCCTGTTATAACACAAGTTAAAGTCAAAGCCTTTTGATTACAGTAAAAAAGCAAAGACCTTCACCGCTAGAATGTGCATACAACAGCTATTTTTGCTGTAAATTGCTATTACAACTCCTCACTCCTGGAAGGATATAAAGCCCAGTTTCCAACCACAGCAGCTGAACTGAAGAAGCTTCCCAAATGAGGTTTGTGAAGATCCCCTGGACTGAGCATTTTACTTTGATTGAGACCTTAACCTGTTATCCGCCACCTCCGGGTTAGGGTTAGAGTTAGGATTAGCAATTGTGCATACCAGAATCTCAAGTGTATTGACTTGAGACCTTACAGCCTATTATGCCAGTGTGATACCTCATTTGAAAGCCATGATCTTCTAGTCTCTAAAACGATGTGTAAGATCTGTGTGAGTGAAACACATGTGCTGTTCCTAACCCTAATCATTACCCTCACCCTAACCCTAGCCCCCTGATCTGGGGGACGGCAAGTAACATGTTAAAGAAACATTATACTAGATGACAATCAATCAATTGTTTTGTATTGCCCAATATCACAACAGGAGTGGCCTCACAGGGCTGCACCAAACAAAACAATAAACAAGACAATGTAAAGTTCAGGCAGCAGCAGGTGGTGACGAGCCGTGTGGGCGTTCCCCGTCCTTAGACTCTCCTACCCAGCAAGGAAAAACTCAATAACCCAGTGGAAGACAAGAGAAACTTTGGGGAGGACCAGAGAAGGAGAGATCCACTTCTAAGGACGGACTATAGATAGACCCAGGGCTGAGGGGAATCCCTCAAAAGACGGGCCAAGACCACGGAAGAAGGTCCAGTCCCTGTTGGAGCTTCAATTCTTGTTGTCCAGTCCCTGTAGGCAGGGGTTATCAGCGGATAGGGCTGAAGACTGCGATACTAACGTCCAATCAGTAGTACAACAGTTTTTGTACTACAGTACTCTTCCTAATATTATCTAAACAGCCTTCTGCAAGTTAACCTACCTGGCTGCAAAGCCAAGAAGCCTCTCTACATGTTTCTCAAAAGTCCATACAAAAATCCACAACTTTGAAATGTATACTACTGGTTACTTTTACTAGTTCTACTGTGGGATAAAAGTACACCTTTACAGTATTTAGACATACATTACTTGAGTAAAAAGATCCATGTTTAATATCCAAGTGGGCCTGTCTTGAATCCAAGGGTACATTTTTACATCTGTCTCACACTGAGAGATGAATTAAATTGCAGAGAAGGTGCTTGTCATAAATCCAGCCCAGTTTTCGGCCTGACACAGAAACACTGCTTTTAATATTACAGCCTTTAATTAAATTACCATAAAACCCCTGACAACTTTTCAACATATTCAGCCTTTAATCTTTGCAACATTTTCACTCCACGACATAAAAGCATTTCCACGGATTAATTGAAGAGAATAGTTTCAAGGAACAATTTTTCTTTTCACAACTTTTACAACAGATTGATGGCAGGTAATGTCACCTCAAACAATTGTACACAATAAAAGAGACTGTGCACGGAAGCTCTTCTTTATGTCACAATTTTTCTTTTCCTTTCCCCATTTCCCCCTGAGAACTACTGGGACACTTCATAAATTAAACGACTTAAATGAAATGATCCAGTTACTTGCGCCTTTACTTTCAATATTACCTCAGCGCTCTCTCCATTTATCCTTAAAGATTGGGGCTGAACTTAATTTCCTTCCTCTTTTCTCATTGATAAAAATCAAAGTTGAGTTCAAATTTGCTCGAGGCAAACCAAGTTTTCTGTCGTGACTCGTTTGTGCTCGGCCCCATCTCTGACTAAGTCTATGAAAATTAATCGGAGAGACTGTGATTCTGGTGGGTGGGCTCTACCTCCTGGAGCTTTAATCTAATGGTTAAAAGAGGAAGAATACAAACGCAATGGTTTCAATCATGTTGCATTAGCCGAGTTGAGGTAATTGGATTCACTTTCTGAGGATTCAGAGGATCATGAGCTACTAATGCTGTCAATACTTCTTTTGTTTATGTACAAATCTGATGAAAAGCCTACTTCCTCTTCTACAGTGGCTCACATGGTAGAGCTGGACGTCTTATAACTGGTGGTTTGAATCCTCCTGCGGTTGAAGACTGTCGTTGTATCTTTGGGCAAGACACTTCACCTGCTGCCTGCGTGTGAATTTAGTGTGAGTGAGTAGTTGGTGGTGGTCGGATGATGCAGACCGGCAGCCTCACTTCTAAGCTAGTAGCTTACCACCACTGAGTATGGAGTTAAGGAATAATGACTAGTGTAGTGTGAAACTTGTCAGGCTTGTAAAGCACATTACACACACACTATAAGCCATGGGCTCACTACTGAAGTTTAATTACAGGATTTCACTCAAACATGGAGGCATGACGTTTTCTTTATCCATTTATTCTTATTTTATACTCCATCTTTTGGTCACCAGTTTAGGTAAAAAACCTTTAACAGAAACAGAAAAACCCAATAAATAATAATACAGGCACATTTTAACCCACAACATAAACAAATCCATATTTACAAAGTGCTGCCAAACTTTAGCATTAGCACAACAGAAACTTTCACACACAGGCGCTTACCGGCAGTCTCCTCAGTTCTTTTAAAAGTGAGAACCCGGTCCCGCTCAGCGTTAGTGTTTGTTGAGTCTTGAATTTGCAGACCTTCCCTGTGCTCCTGCGTGGTGTTTGGGCTGCTCCCGGTGCATGACAATGGAGTGAGTTCACGTCATTTTAAATAGTCCAGGTGTGTGCACCTGATTTCAAATTGATTCCACCTGGACTCTGGTGAGGGGGGCGGCAACCAGATGGAGTGGGCGGAGGAGACAGCAGATCGCCGCAACAATTACTATTGTTACAATTTCCCCATTTCTGTAGTAAAATAATATTTAAAATAGGCAATAACAAAAGTCAGCTACCTCAAGTATCATGTGGGATTAGTTGAACTGAGTTGGTAATTTGTTTGGCTCAACATAAGTTAAAATGTGTATTTTTTTTACTTTCTGATTACTTTATTACATTACAACTGAGGTCACAGACTGTACAACATCTGTACTTTATTTATTTCACAATTGCTGTACTACTATTTTTACTCCAAAATATAACTAAGGGACTATAACAAAAAGTAACTACATCAAGTACCATGTCCCATTTGTTGAATGGAGTCGGTAATGTGTCTCGGTCTATTGTCGAGTGCGTGGCCCAGACCTGGGTTTTTTGAGGGGGGCGGGTTGGGGCTGCAGCGTCAGCATGTGTGTAGTAATGTGATAGTCCGGGCCTGGCCACACAAAGAAAATATGAACCAGCTCGAACAAGCCCTCCTAGTATAAGGCCGGGGTAGAGGGGGCATGGTGGGGGAGGGGCAACGGGCTGCTCTCATTAGCCAGCACATGTGGGCACTGAGTCAGCCGAGGCAACTGGGTGACTTGTATAAATGGCAGCACAGTTTCTCAGACATCTACTCCTCTGCGAATTTGTCTTCTGCGTTTGACCAACATTTCAGGAGCAGCGGATGACGGCAGTGTGGTGCCCGAGGACCCAGCGCTCGATCTTGATCTAGGTATGGTCATGAGAACCTATAGCGAGAAGATTTCCCTATTGTGTATGTTTTAGGTTGATGAGTTGCTGTGCTCAATATATCTATATATTGTTACGGAGTAAGTGGCAATACGCATATCACATCGAGGCACCTGCATCGTGACATGCAAATATGTTTATCTAACTGTGATAGAACATATCACAACATGTGCTACTACAACTACTCCAATAAAAGGCTGAGCTTATAGTGCATAATTTAACCATTTTGTGCACCTATAAGATCCTTTTTTCTTGTGTTATGGACACTATCGCAATACACTTCTGTCGCGATACGTATCGTTTTGTGAACTCTGTATCGGGATACGTATTGTTACATTAAGTTGTTGGCAATACCCAGCCCTTGCTGACACCCAGGGAGAACTGCACACTGAAAGACTCCACTCTGTCTGGCAGCAATCAAATCTGTCACGCAGAACAAAAGTTTACAATTGTATATTTATATTATATTTTCTTAACTAGACACTTTTTCGTTGTATGCATCTATTGCCACCACGTCTTGTACTCTTGTTTTTACCATTACAACTCTGAGTACTTAATTTCTAAAAAGGTACCTTTCATAAACATTGTTGACAAGTGAGAAGTGAATGAGTGAGAGACGGAACACAAGAGCTCATAGAGAATAAGGTGCTGTGTTGTACTGGTGGAGCTCGGAGTTGAGTCGCTGCTCCTCCACGTCCAAGATGAATATGCAGCAATGACAAATCTCTGCCAGAAGGACACAAACCATTCAAGAATATCATCCAAAGAGCCACATTATATTCAAGACAAGTTCGGTCCACCTCAAGTTGTTTTATAAATGTCTCCTCACTGCTTGATATTTACGATGGGAAGGAAGGCTTTATGAGACGTACGTGGAGCTTGCCAGTAGAAGAAGAAGAAGATCTTTATTTATATAGCGCCTTTCACAGACATGGTCACAAAGCACTTTACATGAGAGCATTTTACATTCACTCCATACTCGGTGGTGGTAAGGTACGTTAGTAGCGTCAGTTTCCCCTGGGGGAGACTGACAGAAGCGCTGTCGCGGCTGCACACATCTGAACACCTCCATGCATTCACACACACATGCACACACACACACACACATCATTCATACTGGCCTATTGTACATGTTTTTAGTGGTAGGGGAAACCGGAGTACAACGAGGAAACCTACGCAGACACGGGAAGAACATGCAAACTCCACACAGAAAGGCCCCGTCCAGGTGGGAATCAAACCCGGGACCTTCTTGCTGTGAAGCACGAGCGCCAGCTATGTCTGACTTTCACACAGTATGCATACGTTTGTGAAAATATGGCAAGTTATACTCTACATACGACCGTGTCCACTTCCTCTGCTCAGTTAAGGAAATGAAACATGAGCCATTTGAACCAACAGAAAAAGTTATTGTATCGTAAAACAGATATTGTGACTGTGTTTTTGGCAGAGCTTGTTAGACTTCTACATTGTGACCTATTTTCTGCAAAAGTACTTTCCTTACATTATACAGCTAAAATAAAATGTGTAAAGTAATTTTAATCAGGAAATATTAGGAAAAGCTGTTACTTTAAATGAACATTACTCTTCATCTGCGACTACTTCCTCAGAACACACTTTTGCACAGAAACGTCACCAAAATAAGCAAATAAAGCCTTTTGAATATGTTTAGACATGCAGCTTTTGTTGTTTTTCACTCCGTTTTTAGTTTGAATTGAACGTGGCAGCGCCTGACAGCTCCAGATGTGGGCCGTGGGGGCGGGGTGCTGGTTTAGTGCAGGACAGATGTGTTTGGGCTGGCAGCAAGAGTCAGAAGGGGGAGAGAGAGCGAGAGAGTAAGAGAGGTGAGAGAGAAATAAAAAGAGAGAGAGGAGAAAGAGAGAGAGAGCATTTTTTTAATTAGTCCGTCAGATTTTCTTTTTTTTCCATTTTCATATTTCATACTTCGTGCTATTTACAAAGAAAATACAAAATATACAAAGTGCATAACAGTTATGTAAGAAAAGGTCCAAAACAAAGCTAGACCGAACTCCTTCAAGAGAGAGGGAAAGATAGAGAAAGACAGACAGAGAGGGAGAGACAGAGGAAAAGAGCGAGAGCGAGAGAGAGAGAGTGAGAGAGAGAGAGAGAGAGAGCTGATGTCATTGCTTTGTGTGGCTGTTTAGGTTCAGGTCTGAGTCCATGATTACTCCTAGATTTTTTGGTTTTAGAGAGAGAGACTCAAAATGCGAGGTGAAAGAGAGACAGAAGGACAAAGAAAAAGAAAGAGAGTATAAAAGACATAAAGAGGGAGAAAGAGAGAAGTGAGAGAGAGACAAATAATTGTATTTAGTCATCCCGTCAGCATGTGCTCTCAAAGCAGGAAAACAAATCTACAGAATTTACTGTGTATGGAAATGAGATTATGGATTGTTGAATCATGTTTTATTTGTTTGGAGCTCAATTAAACTTTCTGACTTTTCTCTCAAATTCTGCCTTTTTTCCTCAGGACTTTATATACAACAATTATGCCAAGAAAGTAAATTTTCCCTCCGTGCAATAAAGATACAGTTTATTTGGATAGCGTGTGATTTGTTTCCTCACTTTGACTATAACAGAAGGGTGATTGTATGGAGGCTCTTATCACAGACAACACTACATCCATCATTTGAATCACTCAGTCATCTTCCCGCTCGGATAAATGTCTTTACAAATGAGCGTAGCTTTGTGACTTATGAGGAACCTCCTTTAGCCTGACTTTCCTCGTTCATCCAAACATTTCCTGGTTGTGAGCTCACATCCCCCCCCCCCCCCGTGGGACGCTCCCTGGGGTGGATCTTGTGACCGGACCCTCACCACGTGACGGTCCCGCTTTGTGCTGAGGTTTTTAGCAGAGAGAGAGAGCGAGTGATACATAAAGAGCAGGCAGAGGGAAAAACGACACCAAATCTGACCGACTTCACTTTGTAGATTAGATGCTTCATGTTTTCACTGGGACTTGAAATAGTCGCAGTAGTTGTATTCTGTTCCATGTGTAGAGTTATGACCCCCATGTAGTGTTGCATGAGATCCCAGCAAATGACAACCCTGTATACTCATCCAAACGTTTCATTAATGTGTTTGAAATATATGGAATTTAATTTGCAAAAACACATGTATTTGTGTTATTTTCACCATTATTAAAGTCACACAAGTTGCACAGTAATACACATGAATGTTTTTGATATAAACTATTCATTATCGTCCCCATATTTATGTACAGGATGTTTGATTCACTGGAGCCTTTTTCCACTCACCTTTCACATATTTTGATTTCACCTTGGGTTTGACAGTAAAGTTAGTACTTTACCTTTACCCTCTGTATTATCAAATGAGGTAGATGATTAGTTTACTTCCTATTACTACTGTGCGCATATTGTGTTCTATGTTAACAGAACTATGTGTCACCTAAATAAACATATATATATGTTTCTTGATACAGTACTGTGAAGACAGACATTAAGCTAATGTAGAAATTCTGTGGGGAGCAATGTATGTGGTTTAGTCACATTACCTTTCCTCTTTCAAGTGAATGTTTTGCTTGAATTCTTAATTGCAATTGTGAATATTTAATATTTGTAAAACCCATATAGACTTGAACCCCCTGCTTTTATTCTAATTTAATCTAGAAATTACAAATGTATTGCACATTTTATAGCAAACACCTAATTTGACTTGTTCACATTGACACTCGAACAGTGGGAGTGAGGTCTGCTCAAAACATAACAACATATGGGACACACGAGGCCTATGACATAACTCTTACGTGTCTAGTGTTTACTCTCACTCTATATTCACCACATGTGCAGCAGCAGAAGGACACTCAGTGGATTTCTCTGAGGAGAAACATTTTCAGACTGCGAAGGATCAGGTGGAGAGGAGCACGCGGACTGCCAACGTGAAAATGAACAAATAATACTGGGAATTTGAGATGGTACAAACTTTGGTATAAATAATACAATAAAGTCGGCTCACATAATTACAGTAGAACTTCTTTCAATCCTATTTTCATCCACAGTGGATTAATGTAGTATATCAATAATTATGCCTTGCACAGTGTTGTTATGTCAAAAGACAATGAGTATAGATATGTGAGTGAGTGATGGTCCTCAGAGAGGCTGTTGGCATAGATTGGCAGCCACATTTCCGGCAGACTGCCAGCAACTTGGAAGGCACTGTAGAGGCGTAAGCCTCACGCTCATTCAGGCTTTGAGGAGGTCATAATGTTTTGGGTCTCCTCTTAAAGCAGGTGCAGCCACAAAATGTGAATTGTTCATACAATTGTGTATTTTAGGAATAATACACGTTTTTGTTTCTGCTATTGTGGCCCGTGCTCCCAATTTGAAACACGTCCTGTGGCCATGACATCAACAATGAGCCAACAGCTTACACTGATTTTGTCCCAACTCCTTTCAAATATGGGGTTACACAGCTATCCGCTTCATGTTTGCACTGATCCACTTCAGAAGAGGCAATAAATCATTTTCTCTGTAATATAATAAATCACTTTGTATCCTAAATGGTTCCTTCATCACAACCCCTCTGAGCGCATCAGCAGCAGCAGTAACACGGGCCTATCTTTGTACAGACCGAGCCCTTTCTGAGATGTTTTCAACCCCCCGGTGTCCCACCGGAGACAGCGGGATAGAGGACTTGTTGTACTGCGGAGCATGTGAACATACTGCTGACTGGAGCGCGGTGAGCAATGTGACCCGTACAGTTGCAACAAGGTCGGCGTGTACCAACAGTTGGTGCAGCGGCCAGAGCTGGAAACACATCGATACATAAGGTAATCCGGAGTCATCTCTGCTCGTTTTCTGTAGCGAGACATAAAAAGGTGAAATGGCAGATTAAGTTTGTATTCAAAATTATTATAAATCTTCAAAATGTTACAGAATAGGAATATAATAAAGTAAAATATTGCAATTTAAAGGCAAATGTAATTAACAGAATATAAATATAAGACATTCATTCATGTATGACCAACAAAACATAAATAAGTGAGATTTTAAGTTTTTAGTTTAAACGTTGGCAGCTGTCTGAACTGGAGGTGGTCGATATGACAGTGAATTTATAATTGTGTGTTTCTCTTTCTTTAACACTGAAGAGGAGGTCTCCTAAATGAGGTGAAACATTTAGGAGGCCGACATTTCTGTCGTGGTTTTGTCCAGTGTTTGGCTATAAACTCAACTGAAATGACGTGGGTAAGAAATGCCAAATAAACCTCTGACAAAAGCCTCAAAATTTGACACGGTAATTATCTGCGGCGGCCGGCTGCGTTCAGGTTAGCCCTAATCCGAGACACACGCAGCCTGCCTTCCGCTCGCCTCGCGCCAGACGTCTGAATCAACGCCCACATCTCAATTTTATTTAGTGAATAAATTGGTCCTGGTTGTGGCCATTAACTGCGTTTCCACTGAGATCCTGGAACAGCCAACTCTTTTAAAGATATGGGAACGCTCCGGCAGTACGGTCCAAGCAGCGTGTGCAGTCTTGTAAATGGTGACAAATGGAGGTGGGATTAGCACGTTTCCAACAGGGCTGTGGCTTAAAAAACGCACGGGTTTACGGCACAGTCGGCTCTTAAATAAAAGAAAATCAACAGTACCTCATACTAAAGGGTGGCAATAGTTTTATTATGCTCCATTTCCATTGATAAAGTGAAGCCAAGATGTCTGTTTTATCAATTCAATTCAGTAGAACCAGATGCCCTTAAAAGATTATCAAACCATGGAACTGTAAGCTGCTGACCCAACTCATTTCTAGCTCTACCTACTTCACGTCCTGGCTTTTACCCAGGATTAACAGTGAAGTGAAGCAAGTTAGAGGTTGTTTTTTTTTTTCTGGTCCCACAAATGGCTGTATTACAATTAGGGCCGAGACTTTTTTCGATTAATTCTGATTAATTAATTGCATAAGGCTTAATGCGATTAAAAATATTAATCTAAATTAATCACACTTTACTTTAGCGGCACGCACTGGTTCCTTTTCCCTGCGGGACGTTGCTTAGGGACGGACACCGAGTGCAGCCAAAACCTATTTTACTGTTAAACTTGTTTATTCACACAGTTAAGCCGACGTAAACGCTATTGTCTTTTAAGTGTCTGAAATGATCACACATGCATCACATCCCCATTTAAAATAAGTTAAAATGTAGGAAAATACAAAGAAGCATCTAGAATATACCTCTAAAAATACAACCCCTAAATAAATGATGCTTAAATGCAATTCATTAATTACAAAGGCCATCATTAACTCTATTAAAAGTTTTAATTGAGTCCAACCACTAATTACAATATAGGCTAGGAAAAACTTTCTCATCTTCATCTTAAAGCAGAATTAAGTAACTTTTGCCCCTTTTGTCCACAAGTGCCACTGCAGCTGTCGTGGCATGTTGCGTTTTTTTTTTACTCGTTGTCCTTGAGAGTAAATACTACGCTGAGAAAAGACAAAGGAAGAGAGGGATATTGTACATCGTGCCACAACCCAGTTACACAATGGAGATTTTTTTTTTTCTTCACTCAAACTTGGCTGTAAATACTGCTAAAGTGGCGCTAGCCCACAGTTAGCTTTGCCTGTTAGCTTCTCAACATTATTTATAAACCAAATAATGTTTTGCAAAATGTTCACCAACAAACCGAAAGCTGTAGACAGAAAACAGACAGGACTTGCCTGTACCATGTCATAAACCTCAGAAATGCGAGTCAAAAGTGATTTTGTAAACAACTGAGATCAGCAAAGATGTTTTCCATTAGTGTGTATTGGGGCTGCCAAGTCGGAGAAAACAATCCTCCCATTAACACTTGTATTACCCTCAGAGGGACTATGGAAAGGATTTATTGAGGTAAAAAAAGTTACTTATTTCTGCTTTAAAACATGCAAAATGTAAGATTTGTCATATACAGCACTTGATCATAGATGGTTTATACTGACTTCATGATCTTAATGAGCTTTGCAAACTTGACAAGATACTCATTGTCAAGTTACTCAAGTGCTCATTATTTATTTGGCGTGGTAAGCAACTTCAGTAGCCGAACCTAACCTTATGGAAATGTCACTGCCAATGGACGGCAACAGTCCCTCCGATCCAAACTCTCTACCCAGTATGTTGTACAAGCAAAGTTATATATGAATGCTAAAAATAAAAACTGTTGAGATTATCCAGGTTAAAAACGTAACCATGCCAAATCAACGTGCAATCAAATGGAGTGCGAGTCTGGAAGCAACGAGGTGGTCAAATATTCTGTCCTCAATAGGGATGAAATTAAGAAAACAAAGCGCGATCCCTTTTCTCATAAATAGGCGCATCCACGGACCATGTGCCTTATTACAATCACAGGAAAGGCCCATCCTGTAACCGTGACAACCGCATTTTCCAAATCATGTGAGTGTCGTCCCAGATTGAATTGAGTCTGCAGTAAAAGTAGACAAAGCCGTGCTTCTTACCGCTTTAAAATTAGATCGAGTTACTGTGGACATAGCCTCAGGAGCTTCCTTCTGTGTGTCGTGGAATAAATTAGTTCAAACTTGATGGCTCCCGCCGTGTATCCCATGGGTAATGCTGAGCGTAAGGACAGTGAGTGGCATCGCATCTCGATTCAGACTTGCATAATCTGCTCACATGACAACTGAGCGGGCCGCTTATCTGCCAGTGTGAAGCACTTGGCGTGACATTTTCCCACCTTATGGTCCTGGTAATGGTTCCCTGCTTGGTGCGTGAGCCTGCATAAATACCTGTTTACACAGTCATTCACCCTGGTTTGGATGCCTGGATTTTACATTAGATTTTGAATGTCAGCATTTTATATATTTTATACTTTTTGTAGCAAAACTTATTTCCAAACTTTAAGAGTACTAAAAACTACAATAAGAAATAGGCTAGTAATCAGGAATAAAGTCTAGACCAGGGGTCTCAAACACATTTGGACTGGGGGCCAAAAATGCAAATCCAGTGTTAGTCGGGGGCCGCAACAGACAAACCCCTTTTTAATTAAGTCAATTATGATATAGCAACTTTTTATTGTTTGCTGTAATAGACTTAAAAATAGACTGTACATGACCTATCTGCACATTTTTAAGCTTCCAGAGGTTTCCAATCGGCCACACATTTGCTGAGCTTCTAAATGAGAAATGACAGACTTAGACAATTGTGTTTTTGTAATTAATCTCATTTTGGTTCAGGTAATTCGGTTCAGAGCATCAGTGAATGATCGTTCAGGACCAGTCCAGTTTCTGTCTGTTGGCCTATTTAGAAAGAAATGCAAAATGTACAACACATGCCATTTTGATTTAGTGTAGGAAGGTCCAACCAGGGACTGGAGTTGATAATGAGCATCAACTACAAACTTGTTTTGTACGGTGTTAATTTTCAATTACCCTGTACTATAAATAAATACACCAATGAATGTGTAGACTTGGCAACTCTCCAAATGCCATTTTACAGACTCTGGTGTGTCTGAGATCAGTTCAGTGAGATTCACCTCATATAAATAATGTGGAATCATTGGCCTAATGCCTTTCTGTGACCTACAGTTAGAGAATTGATGGGGCTTATATTTTTGACTGTCAATGTTGCTGTAATTATTTGCAGTATTTTTATACATTTCCATATTCTCTATTTTTAATGTAACTATGGATCATGTGTTCGCACATGTGTCCTTAATAAAGATTACATTAATTGACATGATGTGCTTCTTGTGTGAGCACACAATGTTGCTCTGAGAGAGAGATGGAAGGGAAAAGGCTCCTCACTTTACAGTTGTGACGCTTTTAAACACTAATTACGATGTGTTCGCTTTGTAAAGTCATAAAGGAAAAGATGGTAAAGGTGGTTATTGTCCTGCTGCAGTGCTGTAACTTTTCCAGCACATGTTAGCTGAACAACTAAAGTTTCTCCCTCACGTTCTGACAGTCTCCCACCTGTTTCAGAAGCTCCTCTCACAGTCTGCTTCTTTGTTGAAAAAAGTTGATAAGTCGTCTGCAGAAGCGCCGCATCTCCCCTCCCCTGTCTGCAGCAACATTGGTGCTACTGTGCGGTGCCTCATGGGAAATGTAGTTCTAACGTGTTTAATGCAAATCATCTCACGGGGCGCAAAAAATTACCTCGCGGGCCGCATTTGGTCCCCGAGTCGCATGTCTGAGACGCCTGGTATAGACTAAACCAGGCCCGAACCATGCAGGGCAAAGCCAGAACTAAACCACGACTGAACCATTATTTAAGACTAAACTGAACAGTTTAACTTGAACAGTTTCAACTTAAGGTGCATGATGTAACTTTATTATGTAATAAATCACTTTCCCAGGAAAAAACAAAAAAATCACCTCCAGCATCAATTGTTTTTAGGGTTTCTGGCAGGTTTTCTGTATGGAATGAACGATCAGCAGTGAAAACCTACCAGAATCCCTAAAAACAATTGACGCTGGAGGTGATTTTTTTGTTTTTTCCTGGGCTACTACACAGAGTACATTCATCATCCAATCAGCGATATATTAAGATTAGGCTCTCGCCCCACTATAAGTAAGGTTAGTGGCTAGAGCAGGGTCATGGCTAAGCTGATTGGTTGATTATTTCACTCACTCTTTCTTGTGATTGGTTGAACTATCCAAGGAAAAACTGGATAAAAACTACATAATGCACCTTTAAGTGATGTAATGCCATAGCAAAGAAAAGTCAATACATACACCAAATCAAAGAGAACAATAATGAGACAGATATAAATCAGTGGTATAGAGACCAAGTAATGTAATGCCCAAATGTCCAACAGTCAACAGTGAAGCAATAGATGGACAATTGTCTCTGGGCGTCCTGTGTCCTTAGACCCTCCTCAACTGCAAAAACACAGTGGGGATAAGGAGAAATCTTGAGGAGAATCACGTTGAAGGAAAGATATTCTCCCACGGATAGAAAGGCTATAGGGCCAATGAGAGTCTATGGGGCTGAAGACTGTGCGCTAATGTGGAGATTCAAGGCTCAAGACTAAACTATTTAAAATATTCCAGTTTAATCAAATGTAATTCATCACAAACAGGTACTCCTGCGTCACGAATCAGCGCATCTTTGGTCCCAGAGCCAGTTTGAAAACCAACGCGCTCGAAGCAACCGTCACATTACGGGATCTTTGGGGTGCACTCTGGAGCCAATTGCTTTCTGTTTAACGCACAGCAGCTAACAGGCATCTCTCTCATCTTATGCATGGAGTGAGTGGGCATAAACAAAACCCCTTGGGAAATTGTATTAAACGATTCAAGTTGAGTCGACATAGCCTTATCAAGCCGGGCCGATATGAAAGTGCGACTCGTGTTTGTGGTTCTTGAGATGAAAAGACGAGAGCAAGATGGGGGTAAAAAGGGTTGCAAATTACCAAGACAGGAGCGGAGGAAATTGGCTGGAATTGCTCCTTTGGTGTGGCGAGTGCGGAGGGTGAGGCAGTGCGGGGCGGTGTAAGAGGTTCAAAGGCAGAGGATCAGTATAACTGCGGGGCCATAAACAGACGTGTATGTACATAACTATGGGTAGGGGAAACAGATAACAGATAACGGGAGGCTCAAATAACATGGGGCAGAAGTTGATGGCTGCTGGAGAGTGAGGCAGCGGGGACTTAGCTGGCAGTGTCTCACCTGGTTTGGGAAAAGAGGCACAAAGAAAACAGTTTGGAAATATAGAGAGACTGACGGCTACTGAATTATAAATTATACTTTCTGCTACTGACCTAACGGGCAAGTATCTTTATCTTTATTTAATCGACTTTTCCATTCCTCTTCCATTTATTCTGGTTAGGGTCATCGAGACCTCACACACCCCAGACTCTGACTCCAACTCCAAGGCAGTCCCATGGCCAACCAAGTGACTAGTCCCTCCAGTGTGTCCTGCAGGTCTCCCCTCCATGGCACACACCCAAAACACCTTTTGAGGGAAGTGTCTTAAGCTGAGCACACTTTTTTTTCCATTTGATTTTATATAAACTAGGGTGTCCTCACTACACAACTGAATTTAGCGCGATTGTAGAACGACCGTCGAATCACACATCATGGCGGAGAATTGTGAGAATGGCCCCAAACAACTGCCGCATATACTGCGGTGCGTCCCTTCCTCCTGAGAGAGGAGGTTTGAAGCAGCTGGACCGCTTATCTCTCCTACGCCATCAACACTTCCCTTCAAGGCCAAGCCACGGAGCTAAACCTGATAAGGACCGAGCTCTCTGGGTCATATTTTGCAAAACACTGACTTTCAGACTGTAAATAACCGCGCACACATACCCCCTCCCTAACCACGCCCCCATCGTTCTGCGTCTGCCTCAACACGTTTCCTCAGCCCCGCCCCCCAGTCAATGGCCGGTCGTCCTTCCCTTCCCCAAGAAAAAAATTCCGCACGTGACCTTGTGTGCTGTGTGTTTCCCATGTCTCGATGTTTCTATAATGTGCTTTGCCTTAACTTAACCTGATTGTAATTTTGCATATCTTCTTTTGTAAGGCGCATTGAGTTGCCTTGTGTACGAAATGCACGGTATAAATAAAGTTGCCTTGCCTTCTGTATTTCTCTCATTGGAGGAGAAAAAACTGACCTATGGTATGGTATTTTCTATGTGTATTCCGTTATGTTGCTGCTGCTCTACGTGTGTTCACTTTTGGGGCTGTCAAGTTACCCACTCTTCTCCTGTTTGTCCAAAATTGGGCTTAAAATTCAAACATGTTTGATGTTCTGCAACTGAGGTTTAGTCACATCTTTCAGCTCACATTATTGAAAACTGCACTCGTTTGAAATGCCCCAAACCACAACCAACCCGACAAATATGGCTCTTGCATCAAAAGGCTTGCCAATACCTGCACCAACTTGTTTGCAAATTTGCGATGCCCATTTTATGGCTAAATGTGCAAAAGCTAATAAGCTATCCTGGCAGTTTCTTGGTTACAGCACTGAACAACAGCTAACATGTTAACGTCATGATATGGTGATGGGTGTCAAGGCACTGCAATAACACCTCCTGACAGTTTGCCTCAGTGGTATGAGTGGAAAAATGGGTCAAAGATAGTGGACAAATTAATTTCCCTTCAAGAAAAATGCTGTTGAACAACAGACGATCTATAATGTGTTTCTCCCACATTACCACAATGAAATTGGAAAGGGGTTGAAAATATGTAAGAAAACAATCACTGGATGTTTTCTGAACGTCGGGGGGGGACGTGCGGAGAATGACATGGAGAAAGCCCAGGACCATCGGGAGGGAAAGAGTGTCTGAACTGGATAATAGCAGCGAGGAGACAAGGGGAGCGATAGAGAGGGAGAGCGGAAGGACGAAGCCGCAATGAGAAAGCCATCTGAGCAGAGGGTGCGGGGCCCGATAGCGAGGAGGGAATTCACGGGGGAGAGTTCGGGGGGGAGAAAGGTGGAATGAGCGGGAGATAGCAGCAGCGGTGTGGGACGGACGGCGCGAGGACAGGCGCACAAGAGGAGGTCTCAGGCCATTTACTGTGATGATAGCCTGGGGGTGATTTTTCACCTCCCTTGTCCGTTCACACTGCCTCTCCAGCGCCATTTGCTCTGAACTCCAGCCCACCCACCTGCTCGCGCTGTCTCTCCAGCTAAATCGAATGCACCTGATGAATACACTTGATTACTTTGACGCATATAATGAGGATGGAACGATCATTTTCACCTTTGAAAATGTGTGTCACCTTTTTCGAATCACTTCACAATGAAACACTGTCTTTTCCCATCACATTTTTGAACACTCACTTCTCACTCTGGCTTCTTTGTATCAATGGCTTTTTGATCATGTTTGAGGTTGTTGAAAAATGCTTTTTTTCAATAATCATCTGTGATTCTCAAATTATTCCCAGCAACTCCAATCCATGTCTAAAAGAGGACTAAACAAGGACCAAAATAGTTCACAACAAGGGCAAACATGCTGTAAAGTAAACAACTGTACTGTAACTGCAGAACAGAGGATCCTGTGTGTATACTGGGATCATGGGGTCATATTATTGTGGAGTTTATGAATCTGCTGGGCCAATAAGAGCTTGCAATTGTCTGTTTAATAAAGCCAGGCAACAACAACAGAAAACAGTGCTCAAAAGAGGGGGGGAGTACTGCACAATGGCCTAAGGGATTAGGTTAAAGAAATCATCACAATGTCGATGTTCAGTCAATCAGTGTTTATTTATACACTTTACAACAGTTGAGGTGACAAAAGGGCTTTCCAAATTTGCCAGATTCGGTGCTGTGAGATTGGTTTAATCAATCTCGTAATCATGTATCCATAAAACAACTGCACTCAGACTGCTTTTTGCCACTCACTGCATTACCTTCAAATATTGTGACTTCATGTGCTCACTGCCTGTCCTGTCAATAAAGCCAACAAACCAAAAACATCCGTCGTTGAGGAAAATAAGCAAAGCAAAGCACAGATGCGACAAGAAGGAAAAAAAAAGCCTGAAATGAGGTGGGCAGATGCAGTAGTATTTTTGATTACGGAGTAAACCCCATGGCTGCAGCAGTTAAATTATACAGTGCTGCCGTGACCTCTGTCATACAGTTAAATGCACCGAAGCTCCACAATAATGGAGCGTGTGAGCGACACATGTTACTCAGCCAGGCTCAACAAGTGACCACGCCGCAAACAATGACAGCTCATTTTATTCATTGTCTGTGAATTAGCGGCTCCAGTGGTCTCGGACAATGCCATCCCGGGAGGCGGGGGATTGGGCGGAGCCGAGCGAGCGGGTTTGGGAACATGGATGTTACAACGTGTAAAAGGCTATCATTACCCGACTGGTACTGCCACACCATGTAGTCAGGTGACTTTGTGTGACTTCTGAAAGTTGTTTGAAAAAGTAGCTCATGGACAATTGGGTGCATTGTTTTGTGATTGAAAGCTGGAAAGGAAATGATTATGCGTGGACTGGTAACAGATATCATTTGTGAAATTGAAATAGCTTACACAAAAAAATGTAAGTCACATTTGTTATTGAAGCTTCATTAACCACTTAACTGCCACCCTAGGGTTAGGGTTAACAAGTATTTACATCCAAGTCTCAAAGCGTATTGACTGGAGAGCTTACAGTCTATATACCAGTGTGATATCTAATTTGAAAGCCAAGACCTTCTAGTTTCTAAAAATATGTGTGAGATCTGTGTGAATTAAACACAACTTACGTTACATTTGCCGTTCTTAACCCTAATTATATCCTGATTAACCCTAACCCTAACCCTAGCCCCCTGATCAGGGGGTTAAGAAATAACCAAAAGTGTTTTTCATCTTGTTCTATGTGTACAGCACTTTTGGCAACTGTGGTGTTTCAAATATGCTAAGTGAACAAAAGAATGACCATGACCTTGAACAAACCTGCAGAATGTGCAAAGAGGAGCTGTTTGGGCAACGGTCAGCACTGTGCTTTAGTACTGAAATGTTGGAATTTAAGTTTAAAAAATAAGAACAAATACTGAAATACAAATTAATATCTTTGCACAGACCTGGTGGGAAGTGACTATCTCTAGTCATGATATTTACCTACTATTAGGGCTGTAACGATTTCCGATTTTTTTAACCTTTTTTTTTTTTTTTTACTCATTCATACCAATAGATGTTTCTTTTGTTTTAACATCTGCATGTTTGTCCTTGTAACAAACTGTAACTGTCTCAGTAAGAGAACTTTACATTACAAAAAAATGACATGACATGCAAATGAACTATAATCATTTTGACATGTGTGCTTGTACATTATTTACATTATTTTCCAGCATAAATAAGATATGTAGCAATACAAACATTTTGAGACTTACATTTATTTACAAAACATTTTTTTTTTAACATAAAGGCCCAGGACACGCTGGTGGGACTATGTCTCCGAGCTGGCCTGGTGTTGGGGTCCCCCCAGAACAGCTGGAGGAGGTGTGCGTGGATCGGGAAGTCTGGGCATCTCTGCTGAGACGGCTGCCCCCGTGACCCGGCCTCGGATTAAGCGGAAGAAAATGGATGGATGGACATAAAAGTACCATTTAGAACTAATTGTACAGTGCAGTTTTTTATTTGCAACCCTTGAACGCCTCACAGCCTCCCGGTGCAGCCTTTGTAATCATAAGGAGGAAAAATCAATCAATCAATCAATCAATTAATGGTTTTGTATAGCCCAATATCACAACAGGAGTTGCCTCATAGGGCTGCACCGAACATTAAGGCAATACAACAGAGCAGTAAATAAGACAATGTAAAGTTCAGGTGAATGAAGTATCCAGGCAAACATGAGTGCGTTTACAAGGGCTCGAAATTCCCGGTTATTCGCTATATTCCGGTTATGGCAGTTTTCGGGATATGGTGTTTATATGACACTGAGAAATTGGGAAACTCAAATTCCTTGTTTACATGATCAAATAAGGAAACCCGGCTTTTCGAATTTAAGCTCTGCACAATACGGTAAAAATATTAAAAGCATAAATGTGTGGCTTATTGCGGGGCTTGTTCTTTTGAATGCCGACTTTGGGCTCAATGTTTTGCGCATCCTCTACATCCTGAGGTACGACAGCGACGGCAGATTGTGGATAACTCCGTACCTTTACCCGTCCTGGGTCTGTCTTTATCACTAACCTTGAAAATCCCAGCCAAAAATCGGGAAACTGTTATTTTCGGGGTTTTATAATCGGGAAACTGTGTTTATATGATAAAAAAAAAAAAGCCCTTGTAAACGCACTCAATGTCCAAATAAGCATCAGCAGTGGGTGGCGACGAGCGGCACGGGTGTCCCCCGTCCTTAGACTCTCCAGCACGGCAAGGAAAAACTCAAAAACCCAGGAGGAGAAAAGAGAAACCTTGGGGAGAACCACAGAAGGAGAGATCCACTCCCATGGACGGACAGGCTATAGAGACCCAGGGCCGATGGAGTCCCTTCAGCAGACGGGCCAAGATCGCAGACCGTCCAGTCCTTGTTGTCAGTCCAGTAGGCAGGGTTTCTCCGTTCAGCCGGGTTCCTTCGTTAGATCTAGACAGGCACTCCCAGACAGGTGACACCATGTCAATAGTAATGAACAGGCTACAGATAAAATAAATATTGTATCATAATAAGACAAAGTTTGCAGTAAGAAGAAGAAGAGGATATCGCTCAGTGTACTGTACATCCCACAGCAGTGTTTCTCCTTAAAGACACGACGGCTCCCTGTAGATATTGGATTATTTGACAAACGGACATTTGATTAGGGTTTCAGCAGACAAACTTCTGTTATAATGCTAAACTTTGCGTTAGCCGCTAATGCTAATCTCTGACTGTGTCACCGCTAACTTTTGCTGCTCTGCTGCTTTGATGCACGTATATGTGTTTACATGGTGTGGGGTGTGTTGGGGTTTTAATTTAATTTAATTTTTTAAGCAGTTTAAATCGTTTTTAAATCGATTTTCGATTAATCGTTACATCCCTACCTACTATGATTTAAAAACATGCACAACAGGATCCTCCAGTTTGGTCCTGAACAAATAACATTTATTATTGAATATCAATGTTATTGTTCGTATTCACCAGAAATGGTTTTCACTGCACAGACAGTGCTAAAAACCATTTTAGGTGACTCCTAAATAAATAATAAATAATCCTAAATGCGTGCCTTTAATTTAGCAGATAATAAAACGTTTTTTTTCTTCACAATTCATGAAGATTCACTGCCTGCCTTCAAATAAATTTGACAAAAAAATGTACTTTTCTGCAACCGGTGCAAGTCCAAACTGGGTTGTGAAAGGAGTATTATGTAAAAGTTCCAAATCACACTACTTTCATATTTTATGGCATCATTTAGAAAAGCAAATTTAGGAGTCATTTTATTCTCTTCAGATGCACCAGCCAAATTGTAAATTGTAACAGGAAGCCTGTTATAATGTCAGACTACTGCAAATCTCAGCGTGCTCTCACTGCACTATACTTCACAGCGGAGGACCAGGCTCTCTCAGGGTGTTGCGTGCCCACACAAAACCCTCCAACACAATAAAAGGTGAAGAAATGCAAATGAGCTCCTGATTATGTGTTCTTCACTGGGACTTCACCAGAACTGTAATCTTCTTCAGGAGTCCGTGGTGCCAGATGCATTAAAATAAATGCGACCTTTTTTTTACTCAACAATTACCATTTCACAATATCTACTATTGTTGATATGTTGAACTGCACCCCTCCCCAACGGCTGTATAGGCCTCGCATGCTTCTTTTTATTCAGAACCACTTTGCACATTGACACAGTGGGATCTGGTTTCACCTGCAAACTGGAGATATTCTGATAATTTGTTTGTTGTCATTGCCAGCTCCAGGAAAAGGTGACTGAAACGCAGGAACATTCTGTACTTGCTGACAGCGAATCTGGTTTGGTGTGGCGATCCCCCCCAAAAAACAAACGAAGCCACAAGATAAGATTCATGATAGGAAGGACATTCTTTTGCATTGTAACTTCGGGGATAATGGAGGCTGAGGCGTTTTGCAGATCTGTGTATAACCAGGAACAGACTAATCATGTTTTCCTGGTCACTTGTAGCCTTCATACTGGATTAGTAAGTAAGTAAGTGCTTTATTTGTCATTGTACAATTTGGTACAGTGTTGGGTCAGTCCTGAGCCGCTGCGACTGAGCACGCCACCATTGTAGGCCAACTCCTCTGAAACGGTAAAGCGTCTCCTGGGTTTGTCCCTGTTTCAGAGCATGGTGTCCTGCACTGGTCAGCTCCTCCTCCTTCCTCTTCGTCTTGCGTTGCTCCCTCCGCTCCCCAGCTGTCTTTCGCCATCTCCTTGTTTGTCCTAATTGTTGTTACCTGTAGGGCCTCCTGTGCTGCCTCCACTGTGCTGCAGGTGTGTGTGTGTGTGTGTGTGTGTGTGTGTGTGTGTGTGTGTGTGGGTGGGGGGGGGGGCCTCTTGATGCCTTTCAGTGTTTCAGAAGAAGAAATTTGTAGGTCTCAAATATCTTCAGCTTTACTTTTGAAAACATGGGTCCTTCGTGGCTTGTACGGACTCTCCGCAGTAAAAAACATTAAAAAAACAAAAACACTGAACGTCACAAAAACACAGCAAAGAACAGATGCTGTTCGCAGAAAAGGCAAAAAATGCTGCTGTACCAACAGAAAAAGAGAGGTGCCTCTCGTTTACCCGTCCACCATGACATAAGCAGTGCTTAATTTGAATCCTCGTTTGGTGTAACACATTTCACCATCTCTCAGTTTTTCAGAGTAAAGGAGCCAGGAACTATTTTAGATTTGAGATGAGATAATGGTGTTAAATGATAGTGTTACGGCAACTGTTTTGGGCTGTTCCCCAAATCCATCACATTAATCCAAAAATGTTCCTGAAACAACTGATTTATAAATCATGCACTGTGAATAGGGTTATAACCATGAAAAAAAAAAAATTGGTGTGAGTCCTGTTTGAATGTAATTAGCGAAATAACAACGTTATTACTCTTTTAGATGCGGTGCATTTTCTTTTCCATTATGTTATTACACACTTAAATATCTGCAGTTTGTTGCATTCCAGTGTGTATTTGCGGAGGGCTATAGGCCTATAGCGCTATCTGAATCACAACCTCGCCTTTTCTTTGTGTGCGCTGGTGCATTGGCCGTTGTTTGAAGAGCAGACAGGCAGTGCGGGGAATAAGATGTAGGTGTAAATATTTAATGTGGTTCATGTGCCTTTATTGTCTACCATTGTCCCGGGGCAACGCTGCACCTGACTCCAACAACGGTGTAATGCGTCACTCTAGCATATGTTCATACAGGCCTGAGTACAGATAGAATTAAGATAGTAAATCTAAAAACTCCTGCTCCTGATTGATTTTGTTGGTGGAAATATATAGTGTGTAATAAAGGGGAAGAAAGCTAAGGCAATATGTCTGCTGAAATTGTGGGAATGACTACAGCGTTATATCGCAGGTTGAAATGTGTTAGAATGTAGTGCTCTCTAAGGGCTAAGCAATAAGATTTATACGACAAAAATGAAATGAAATGTCAAGTGTGAAAGTTAAACACAAAAATCAGGCAACAAATCAAGATGACTTTGCGCTATCAAACTATGTTGATAGTTTCATCATTCTATCACACGATAGCAAAATGGTTCCGTTTTAAGTTCCCATTTTCTCCCAGAGTTGTTACCATTTTTATCACATGAAACCCACTATGCCGCAGTCTAGAAACTGCTTCACGAAGTCGGCAGCAGATGAAAAGATACAGCTGCAAAAGCATTGACCATGCTAATCTCTGTGTCCCAGGTGAGTTTCACAAAGTGTCTGTCCACACACGGGGCAGTGCGTTCAGAGCCTGTGCCTCCCAAAAAAGAAGCCTGGAAGAGGAGTCTGCTTGTCCTTCCCGTGCCTCTCTATTGCTCATTTTAAATTCAGTCCTTGCCATAACTCAAAATCAATGGCGGTGGCGGGAGAGTGATTGGCCCTGTCGCCTCAAAACAAGAAGATTCTGAGTTGGATTCGCGGCTGGTCTTCACTCTAGGGACAAAAAAAACCCATAATAAATCTAACAAACATTTCCTTCACCCCATCGTTCATGCCGCTTACCTTTGAGGTCTCAGGGCGTACGACTCTATTCAATGTTTTTTTTCCATCTCATGTTCTTGTTGCTGGTTTGGTTTCACACAAGGCCAAGGAGCACAAAGACTCCGAAAATGTCACACCATGCAGGACGTGGCTCATGCCTGTAAACTCCAGTAGTGTTTTAATGGCTCGCTTGTCTGGCTGGTGTTGTGTGTCTTTCGCTGTTTCAGTAAGTCCCTGCGGGGAAGTCCCTGCCACTCTCCATCTCCCCAAAACTTTTGTCCCGTGCATATCTCATCTTTTCTTGCCCTGTTTCTTGGCCAAGGCAGCTGCAAAAGTCTCTCTACGCACCGCCATTAATATCAATACGGTTGCCGCTCTATCCTCTTTCTCTTTCTATGTGTTTTGTTCTCTGCTGAAAATTGATATTGCTGATGTGAAGTGAATTTCATCAATGTGCTCGCTCGTGCCTTGGGGCTTTCTTGCCTGGCCTAGCAGTTTTTGTGTGTGTGTGTGTGTGTGTGTGTGTCCTATATCAAGTTGTCAGGATGCCTGGTTTAGCTCGACCCATCTGTCTCCGTCTCTCTCTCTCTCTCTCTCTCTCTGTTAATCCACTTCTTTATTCTCATCCTTTTTCTTGCATCGAGCTCTGAATCTATACATTTACCCTGCCACGAGAGAGGGCCGCTTCCAAGTTAATTCACGGCACTATTTTTGTCATTTTCGACGCGCACACATCGTAAAAAAAGAATCTCAAGGCACTGTCTTTTCCGACGTGACTACACACCGAAATGCTCTGTAATAAGGGTCTTGAAAGGGTTTCGACCTTCCATTTTCAATCGGCGGGGGAACGGAGCTTTTGGAATATTTTCTCAAGTGCTCACATTTCATTATTTCTGAGGACTCTTGTGTCCCGAGCTGCGGTAATACTATCCCAGGCCTGACGGGCTCCTACCTCCGTTTCTTATTTTCGGCACGCTTCAGTCTGATATTCTTGTTATATCATTAAAAATCTTAAAAAAGACACTTCTATGATTCTTTATTTCTGAGCATGTTTGCAAGTTCGATGTGTTTTTTTGTGAACCCAGATTCGATTTTAGCATCAGTCATAAGATTGTGATTATGGTATACCTTGGTAATAAAAGGGCCTGTCGTATAAACTGTTTAAGAGGGAAGCAAAGTTTGATAAATATGGACATCTGGATGTTTAGTAACCAAGCAAATCACTTTTCATGGCCAAAGTTGCGGACTATTAAAGTGGGCATTAAGTGAACATTGATTGATTGAACGGGAACTTTGCACTTTCTAACTGGTGATTGTGAGCCAAACCCCAAATTCAGCTTTGGCCCTAATAGTGCATTTTGGTTGTTGGCCGATTGTACTAAGACAAGTCCAGCTGTCTTGATTCATTAAACTTGGCGAATTCATGTGATATTTGAGACTTCCTGTTTGAGTAAAAGAGCTAGTGACATCAGCACGTGAAGTATTTAGGCATTGTAGTAGTGCTAAATTTGGAGCAAATGGAGCAACCAGTAGGGTTTTGAAGAATAATGGAGCTGTTTTTTATCGCAATTGTATTGAATGGACCTATAAGTTCAAACTCAAACACAATTTTCTCACAGCTTACGTAATTTAGATTTCATCACGATTGTCCTGAATGTGCTTGCGACATCCACATGCTGTACATTAAAGTCATGAGTTTCATTGCTTACGGATGGATCCCTCTTCCTACAGAATTTTACTTATGCTTCAGAACATGACGAGTTTCTTCATTATTGTGACACCTCACAATGATTGCTTACCACTAGCATTGTCAACCTGAGCAATAAATAGAAGAAACTTGAAAACCTGTCATCGTCAGGGCAATTAAATGTAGTAAATGTAGGTGTGTTTTTTCTCTTCTTTTTTGTTAGGGAACCACACGTGTCTGTCTTGATTATGAGCAGCAGTAACTAAAATGTGGCTTCCCTGTTCCATTTTTTTTTTTGTTTTTTTTTCAATGGAAGTGCTTCTTGCTATAGGCATTGACTGAGTATTTCATTTTCTCTGGCAATGCGCTAAACTTTCCCATCATCAAATGCCTCTCCCTTTCATTCTCTGAAGCGCAGCAGTTGGTGTGATCGGACAAAGTCCAGTTGTCATCTTGGGCCCTCCCTCCTCCTCCTCCTCCTCCGTCACATCTGTCGGTACTCTGACTGGAGCTTTAGCCGGTGTGAGGGGGAGGCACTGGGGTCAAAGCCATCTCTAAGTATAAACTAATGACTTCCTGCGTCCTCTCTCTCTCTGTCTCTTTTCTCAAACCCCAAGTGCTGCTGGGAAATATGACGCTCAATGGTTCTCTGTTACTGACAAGCTGTTATCCAGACATATTCTCACAATGATTACCGCGGCGGACAGGCCCCGGGCGACTGTTACTCAGCCCAGTGCACAGCCCACATGCACCCAGACAAGTTCTGATGTGTGCGGCGTTTAGCTCAGCAGTCGACTAGTCTACCGTTCGAGCAAAAATATAACGGTGGGTTACGTAAGTATCACCCATTAGATGGGCACTTACGGTGGACAGAAAATGGACATGGGAATGGTGTTGCTTCTGTGTCACTGGTTTTTTTTTTTTTTCAAAAGTTGACGGATAAAATCATAACATGGATATTAACTTTTGTAGAATGTGGTAATATGGTTTGCATGTGCTGCCTTTATTTAGACAGGCTTAGTACGATTTCCTCCATAAACTTACAACAATAGACCAAAATCTCCAGCTATCAAATCGGATCCTGGCTCAAAAATTTGGAGATGTGTCCTTGGGCGCTGAACTGTGGTCGTCCGCTTCTCCTGACAGATGGCCCTGAGGCGCTACAATGATGGGTCACATACGGAGGACAAATTTCTGTTTCTCTAGAGAATAAAGTCTACAAACACAAGAACAGAAACGGTCAGTCATACCCCTTGATTTATTCCTGTTAATACGCTGAAGTCAAAGGCAATCAGTGTTGGGGACGTATCATTACTTTTTTCAGTAAATAAGGAATACAACATATTATTTAAACAAAATATGGGATTATATTTATTACAATTTAAAGCCACACCGTGTAGCATTTTACCCAATAAATACAATTTAAAGGGAGTATACATAAGTTTAACCACAAATATGTATACAAATTTTACATTTCTTCCTGCAATGCCAGCAATGCCCTGGTGAGTAGAATGAGCCCTGGCCTTTTCACCTTGATTGCCTCTATATGCCTGTAAAGTCACTTGAATAGTCTATGTTCGGGGCGAACAAGCAAACAGCGTAATGCGTGATGACGTCATGCGCGTTCACGCTCAGCTGTAGCGTTAGCTGTATCTCCTCTATACTGACGCTGCCGAGCGAGTGGTAACTTTGGAAGGATGGATTTAGCGGAGAATAAAAGGAGGCTTCAAGCACCATCGAAACTCCAGCCCAGACCCCAACTAACGAAAAGAAACGAAGAGTTTATTTGAGTGTGACAAAAAAGGCGAAAGGCGAGTCTGATCGGCAAAGAACCAGAGTAAACATCGGAAAATGTTGAGAGAATCTCTCAAAAGACCTGCAGCTTATTTTTGCTTGAAAGGTAAGAAATTATTACTAAATACGTGGGGGAAAAGTGTTGTTGATGCTTCAAAACAACGGTGTCCGACTGTCCGTGCATGTTTTAAATAATCATATTTGGAAGTTACCAAAATAGATGATCTAATAGTTTTATACCTACAGAGAAGTTGTGTAGTATTAGTGTCAGACTAGTAGTGTCAGTAATAACAGTAATTGTGCTGTACCTACAAAACATTTGAGTAGTAACGGTGGTAATGGTGCTGTATTTACAATGGCAAAAATAATGCTGCTAATGTTAGCTTTTCTTGGCCGCAAAATAAGCATGACTGTTCATGGAGTTATAAGTAGTGAAACGAGTACAAAAAGTGGACCTTTGCCGTTTACAATATAGTTTACGAGTTAGCTACGCTAACTTTCTGCTCAGGGAATTGAAGAGACGATTTTGGCTTTTCCTAGTAGCATTTCTACCAGTGGAATTATTTTATTTATTACAATTAGGCCTGCGTTTATGCATACAACGTATACGAGTTATTTTTCTTTCTCCTTCAAACGTCAATTATTTGTTTATCTGTATTACTTGGCTTCGTCAAACGATTCACTTTGCTGTGCATTTGCTCAAGCATTGCATCTTGGAAAACATTCACTCAAACTGATTTGGTCTAAATGTCTTACAAAACAGTAACGTTTCTTACCTCAGTTGAAGTGACGCCTGGAGATCTGTAAATTGACCAGGACGGGATTGTTATTTCTGGTGCTCGTAAAGCCTGAGCACCTCATGCACGAGCTTATCATCGAGGCTGCAGTTACGCGTTTGGCCTGAGGGGGCAATTGCGAGCACAAAACTGCCAAACTCCACATAGCCCCATTTAGATACAAGCATTTATTCTATGACTGATATTTTCATAATTGAAAAATCCCTCATAAATGTACAAACAAACGTGCCTGTGAGCGGCTCACCTCTCCTAAGACATGACTGTAACTTTACCGGGAGTGGGGATGTCTCCGGTTCGTCTCCATGGAGATGTTGACTTATTTAAATAGGTTAGGTTCTCATCCAAATTCATTCTGTGATTACCCACTGCAGTAATGGCATTTCCTGTGGTATGCTGGACATTAGACGCATGTCTTGTACCGATGGCACCAGTATAACATGTCCAAATGTTACGCAGTGGGCCTGTAAGTAACTCGAGTTACGAGTGCATCTACCCCCCCCCCCCCAAAAAAAAAATAAAATAAAATGAAGCACCAAATCCAGTTGGAAGTTGTTGTATAAGATTTGCACTTGTGTGTCGCCAATGTCGTCAACACAAAACACAAAAGAATGGGGAGAAAGAAGGAAAGGGAAATCTTTGACTCCGTGGCATTAATACAATGTTCAGTTTATATTTTGCCTAAAGTAACCCAGAAGTAACTCAAAGTAGTGTAACTCAGCTACATTTTCAAAAGAATAATTATGTATTACATTTTTAAAACTTTAACTACTAATACAGAATATATTACAATTTTAAAGTAACTTGCCCAACACTGTGAGCAATGCATGAAATGTTTCACAAACCTAAACCTTTATCAATTTCAGCAGTGGATCTGAATATGTCATGATGGCATTTTAGTTTTTTCATCTCCCCCCTCAAAACACTTTTTTTTCCTTTTTTGTGTGTGTTATTATTGTGTAATCAGTAATAATCAGTGGATATAATTAGCGTGGAATATTTACCACTTGAGAAGAAATTGATGTGCTTTTAAGATGAGACTGCTTCATAATTAAACAGAAGTGATTCAAAGAGGTCTGGAAATGTCTCTGATGCCACCGTATAAAAGTGAATGGGATCCGGAGTTAGCGTTATCGTCTGACAGTGCAGCAATAACAATGTCTTTTTTTTTATTGTGTTCAGTCCAAATGCTCCACAGTATAGCTTGACAGATTGAGGTTAGTCGATATTGAACAACTCATGTGAGAGTAACACAAGCAACATTGTATGAGACTTTTTCCATGTCTTGACAACAATTTTGGATTTTTAAACTTTCAAACTATTACTGTCTTAGTTCTTGCCTTCTCTCTCTCTCTCTCTCTCTCTCTCTCTCTGAGCGCTATCTTGAGCCTCAGTGAAACATAATGTGATCATTTGTCTGTCAGATAATCAGGCGCTCATTGACATGGAGAAGGCAGCTCTCCACAGGACGACCCGCGAAGGGCGACCCACTCATTACCATCACTCTGTCCGCCTAATCAGGCCCAAAAGAATTCTCTTAAAGATCCCGTTTCCTTATACCCGCATCCTTCTTGTGGTTTTTTCACCGCTGCTCATGGTTTTCGTGGTTTGGAAAAAATATTGAAGCCTTTGTGCTGTATGTGATGTAGTATGTTTGCTGTTGTCCCAACTTAAAGGGGATGGAGCAGAAGCCGTTACATCATTTTTCCGAGAACTATTTCATCATCTTGCATACAGTTAAAATCTAGTGGACTGATGTACTTTACACAGTTATGTATTCCACACTGTGATGAAACTGAGGGGGATGTTGAGGGTTGTAGATAAGGAATGGAAGTTGTAAAAGGCAGAAAAGCTTATTCAAAAAACTAAACATGGGCAGTGCAGCTGACAAAATGTGCAGCAACCACCGCAACCTGACCATCAGCTGCACTTAAAACAAATGTGTGTCATTCATTTTGAGCCCAAATAGTTAGATAAAAATGTATGAATGGTCTTTTCTGGTTTAATCCCATTTCCCAATGCTCTATTGGGCTTTTAAAAACTTCTCTTAATGCTATCTTTTCTCCCCACTGGGATCCCTCTTCAGTTCTATGGCTGCTCTGGCCACACTCATCTGGCTTAAGAAACACTGCGGGCCTGCCAGTTCTGAAAGGCACTGGGCTGCATCTTCCAGTGTGTGCGCTCCAGTGCCCGCTCGGAGGGGGTGAAGCGCAAGACAGTGTTACAGCCGAGTTAACAGGCATCTCTGGCGGGACAAATGGCCACGCGCCTGCCTGTGCTGGCCCACCGCGATCACTAAAGCAGACTTAAACAATGAACGGCCGCTGACAACGCGGACATGATAGCGGCACCGTGGATATGAGGGAGCCAGCTGTGAGGAGGCTGGGAGCGCTCTGCGACTGTCTCTGGCCCTGACACACAAGCTGCTATTAGCACGCCAGGAAAAATGCTACGCGGCGGCTAATGGAGAAGAGAGAGGGGGAGGAGGGAGGACAGACAGCGGATCTTTCACACAGCTGCACATTTACGGAGAAAGTGCTGGATTCACCTACAGGTCTGACACTGAGGGACTTTGGATCCGATCCAAGTGAACACATCTGTCCCCCATGAGCTGCAGCTGTCGAGAATAACTGTATCCTGCAGATGTGAGAATGAAACAAATCTATTTAAGGGGGGTATGTGATGTATATATATGCATATGTTCGGTGTAAACACAGGAGACACAGGTGAGAGCTACACACCAGGCCCTTCACCCACTCCACGTCTGTTACCACCACCTGTTGTTGTAAATATAAACTCTCCATGCATTAGATTTATCTGTGCCTTTTGCATTTATTTAAGAAACTAAACAAATCAAAGAATGCGAGGGGACCACTGTGTCCAAATATTATTTGCCACTTGACTGGTCAATAGAGACCAAAAAGCGCTGTGACGTGTCTTTGAACTGAACAAAACATTGGGAATAAAAACAGATTTGACCACCTGTAGGGTTGCAGTCCTTAATAAGCTGATTTAGTTTATAGTGACTAATGATAGTTACTTATAGCTCGAGTTGTTCTATCTGCTCTCAGCAATAATTGCAACACTCTAGTCTGTTTTATCAGCAAAGAAATGCATTTAGCAAACTTAGTTTTTACCCAGATATGATCTGTGGTGAAGAGAAAATATAGAGCTGAGAGTCCCAATCACCAACCGAATGTGATAGTGGTTCCCAGAGTGGGAGTCGGGACCCCTCGGGGATCGCAGGACACTGGTGGAGTTATAGCAAGAGGATTTCAAGACATTCCATCCATCCACTTTATCCCGGGGCTGGGTCGTGGAGCAGCAGTCTGAGCCGAGATGACCAGTTTTCCCCATCCACACACACCTCTTCCAGCTGTTCTGGGGGGGATCCCGAAGCGGCACCAGGCCAGCATTAGCGTGGCCTGGGTCTTCCCGGGGGCCTCCTCCCAGTAAGACATGCCCGGAACACCTTCTTAGGGAGGCGACAAGGAGGCATTCGAAACAGATGCTCAAGCCACCTCAGCCGGCCCCTGCTTAAGTGAAGGAGCAGCAGCTCTACCCTGAGCTCCTCCCGGGTGACTGAGTTTCTCACCCTTTCTCTAAGGGTGTGCTAATTTGGACTGCTTGTATCCGCGATAAATTCATGGCAATGAATGATGTATTTTTTTATTGAAAAAAACATAGTTATGAATGCTAATTCAATTTTACAAAACTGAGTCGTTTGTGATTTTGGGGGTTGTGGTCTGAAAAGTTTGGGAACAGTCTACTATATGTTGCAATATATATGCAATTAACTGACTACTGGCCCACCCAAAGCCCAAAGTTGTTGGATTTCCTTTAAATGAAAAAAAAAAAAAATATATATATATATATATACATTTTCTTGACAAGGGCACAACCGCAGTATACCATGTTGGTTTGGATCTCCGACCTGTAACTTGGAGGCTACCACTACAGCTCTCCAGCCCAGGTAGCTCGCCAAACATTTTCTGCATATCATCTTGGCTAACTCTCCTGGGTGAACTCTCTTCCTTAGTTGCATAGTTACAGTTACAAGTGTTTTTGAAGAATTAGTATAACTTTTTTGTTGCCTGAAAGTAGCTCACCGTTTAAAAAAGAGGGTAGAGACCCCTATTCTGAGCTACAGCAGCCTCTAGTTTTTGTACTTTATGTTCATCCTCAATCTCCACTCGCCCCTGAAGAGTAAAACCTCCCTTATCTTGCAGGCTATAAACACCATAATTAAATTCCTTTGAGAAGAGCCATTTGAGAAAGCTGCTTTATCCGACGTGTCTTGGAGGTATTGCATATACAGAAATCACAATCACTTGGAGGTGTTAAGTATCTGACTTTCATCTTCTCCTGAAGCCGATCATCCTCAAGAAAACTAATGGGCACATTTTTCACGCTAAAGACGAGCCGCGGGATAATTAGAGTTTAACGTCAACACTAACAGGTGAGCAGAAATATATTACAGCCCTCCACAGATGCTTATGAATAATAAAGGCTATAATATTCCTATTAAGCCCTTTCCAAAGCAAACCTAACAGTGTGCTATTGGAATTAATGACAAGGTATGAAAACCACCAATTTATTTACATAACACAAATGTATTGTCGGCTTTGGATAGACGACTGCATATCCTCCATTTAATGGGTTCACAACCACAACAGTTAGAGCCTATAGTAAGCCTAATCCTTGCTTTTCAAATGCAAGAGTCTGGACCTGCAAATTATTTCCTCCATCCGATTTTAGTGCAGTCACAAGAAGACATTTTCTCTCAGTTATCTCCATATCATTAAAAAAAACAACTCACTAGGGTCTAATTAAGTGTTTAATTTTTTAGCCGTTTGATTTGGCAGAAGTTCATGCCGAAATATAGTCCTGAATGTGATTGATTCATTCTTTTTACCCGTGTAAGCTGTGTGCATATGTTCGGTGAATCCATATGTCAGAACTCGTATAGAACAATGCACAAAAACAATCTAAAAATCCACTCGCGGTCCCAGGACAGGTTGATAGACTTGGTACAAAATGTGGCCTAGATCAAATTTGTAAAAACTAAAATGAAATATGCAAAATGAAACAATCAACCATTCAGCCACTCCAGGAGCAGACAGTCACCATTTATACATCTCAATCCTCAACATTAAATACATTGCAATTAGACAATGCAACACCCATAAGATTTACATTTTCTGCAATAAATATAAATATGTAAAATAAAAATCTAAAAGAAAATTTGAAATGTTGTTCGTTTTCAGCTCTCAATTGTACTTGCAACATACATACCCATCAATAATCTAAATCCGACAGCTAAACAAAAACTAAGAATTAATTGGGAACATTGTTTTGCTGGCTTCAATATGCTAATGCAATTACCTTTACCTCTACAAACAATAACAATTAAAATGGATGCAACCATGGCTGTCTGTGCAACACGTTAAGAAAGATATTACTGTAATGGTGAATTTGTAATTACATTTAAAAGATGTGTTTATTAAAACAACCACAGAGACGGAGGTACCTACAGTACTTCTATGGATTCTATTACCGGGGCGGTTGCGCTACAGCTCCATCCATCTTGTACCACTTATCGAGAGCTGGGTTGCGGGGGCATCAGCAGGACCTTCCTCTCCCGAGACACTTCCTCCCGCTCCCCTGGGGTATTCCCAAATTGTTCCCAGGCTCATCGGGAGGAAAGTGCCCTCCCGCTTGTCCTGCGTCTTCAAACACTTGCCCCTTCAACGGGCTCCTCTATGTACGAAGGAGCAGTGACTCTAATCCAAGCTCCGTCCAAGTGGAAACAACCGAGCCTTTCATTTAGCAATTACAGAGTATCACTTTAAACCAGAAACCATACAAAAACAAAACCAGTAGCTTCAGATTCCACTACACCCGCTCCATCTGGGTGCAGGAGATTCTCAGTGGACCAAATAAAACACGTCGGACGTTTTCTGAATCCCTCAAAGTTAAACAGTGGAGGAGTGACCAGCTGGACTTGTCATTTGACGCCGTCATTAGTTTGTCGGTGTCATTTTAAGCAGTTTTTTGTTTTTTTCAGAGAATGAAGGGTGAGGAATTTCTCTGCAGCTTTGGAAATGAAATGTCCCTTGTCCAACGCCCCATCTGTTACTCACCACCAAAACCCAATTAAGTCGAGGTAATTGACTTAAGTGGGCTGAGTTGTGTATGCTAGAAGTCACATTGCCGAAATATGCCAACATATGTTTGCAATATACTGTGTTGTGCACTAAGTTCAGAAGTTGAATGTGCGTTTCTGAAAAATAACTAGCCTACAATCACACCCTAGACTTATGCATTATAAATTGTGTTTGCACTTTATTTATTTTTTTCTTCGCAGCCACACTTTTCTGCTCTGTTGCCCAGTCAGAAGCTTCACCAGCGTAGTTGCTTTATTTATTGTAAGGGTCAATGGCCCGTTCCACTTTTGTTTTGCGGAAGTGTCCAAAAATGTCTCATTTCCGTTTAAGTAAAGCCGAGGCTGTTAGATCTGGCAGCTCACACACGAAAGCACCGGCTGCAGGAGCGAGGTGCTGAGTGCGGAGCAACAGCTGTCTGCCAAAGTGACACCAGAGAAGTTTGAGTCAAGTGGCTGCCCTTCAGGATAGACACAGGAGGCCCACCAACAATATAATACTACACACTGGTTTGTTACACTCACTTCATGACGTGTTTTAGCTTATTTATTATCTATATTTGTCCAAAATAACATTTTTATCAAGTGTGAAGCTCCATTTTTGAAAGACCCTTAAAAATAAGTTTGTAAATCCATCCAAACAAGATTGGGTCATTCCTGCATGTTTAAATATTAAGACTGCTTTGAGGCCACACAAACAAAAACAGTTAGGGAAAGCAGACGAGACTCTTGGCCGCTCTGTTGCTGCATGACTTTCTCGTCCCTCAAACGAGTAAAGGGATTATAGAGAGGGAGATCAAAAGTAGGTCTAAGGATGAGGCCGATGTAGCACAGGACCCCAGAGGAGGAGCAGGAGAGGGAGAAGATGGAGACGTGGGGCACGCGGGACAGAAATAGAGGACAGGAAGAGGCTGCGCTCAGACGTCCGGAAGAGGAAGGACAGAAATAGAGAAGGCAGGCAGAGGAAGGGGAAAGAGGGGTGTGATGAAGGAGGTACATGGACCAGGGTGGTAAAGTGGCAAGTACAAGCCAGTCCTGGGGTAAACCTGTTGTAGGGCTGGTTATGTCCTAGCTTAGACAAGTTCTGCGGAGCCCCTCTCCCCTCCATTAAGTCGACTGAAGAACAGTTTTATACAGCAGGCTATGAGGAAGCTGAACTCCCTCCCGAAATATATCGGGAGTGTATTACCGGGGTCCATAAACAAAAGCTCCAGTAAAATATCTTTTGATTGGGGAAAATACTACTTTCAATAAATGAATAATCATGAGCCTGGCAGGACTGTAGCCTCATAAAGACAGCTTACACTTGTATTGCACAAGCCTGTGTCACAAGTCTACACTGTAGTTATTGTTCACTCCACACTTGGTGGTGGTAAGCTACTATTGTAGCCACAGCCACCCTGGGGCAGCTGTCTGTTTACCATGTGGCTATAATGTGTTGTTTATATCCTGATCTCTTAGTATGTCAGTGCCTTCTGCTGGACACGTGTGGAATTTTTATTTAATTTTTTTAAGCTGCCCCCTAGTGGCTGGACTGAGCATTCTGGTTATTTCTTTAAAATGTCCTAAATCTGCACAGGAATGGGCAACAGACTTACTTTTTTTTATGTACTCATGAATCTGTGCTTTACAAGTTGTGGGCCGGATTGAATCATCTTGCAGGCCAGAAGTGGCCCACGGGCCGCCTGTTGGAGACCCCTGAATGCTTTATTACAATTGTTACTTCATAGTTTATGAATGAATAACTAACCAAAGTATCTGAAGAGCTATTCATTAGAGGTTAAGCATCAATAATCGTAGAATTCAAATAGAAATTAAGTATGGGTTCATGATTAACTAAGGGTTGTGATTCATTAAGGCTTAATAAGGTGTACTTTTTATTCAGTGCTACCACATTCTTTTACGGCCCTCCTGACTGCCACCAATCACCCACACAACCACATTCATACTCGGATGTGGTGTGTGAAGTGTCTTGCCCAGGGATACAACTATGTTGAATCTGGGATGGTGGGGGGATTGACTGTTGCTTATACTCTTAGTCTAGGTTAGAATTATTAGTTCTACATTTTCCACTTTAATTCAATGGTTTTCTTCCAGACTTTTTATTTTGGAGGTTTTGTATTCATTTAGACACTTTTTGGTCATGATGACACTGTATATTGGATCTGGTTTTGTGCATCTTCAGTCGGTGAATTAAGTAATTTGCTTACTCCTGCTATAAACTGTGTTTCTCTGATTTTGCTCCGGTTTCGACAAGATTTAGACCTGGTCCAGTGTTGGTTTGAACCTAGATCTGCTCTATTGATATTTTGTACCCCATTTCCTGTTTATATTATTATCTTTCGTGGTTGAGGGCTTGTTTGACAGTTCTAGTCCAATCAGCCTCGCCCCTGACTCATTTTCACCCCACTTGGATTTTCCCAAAAGTGGTGTGCAAACTCGACGAGGGTTTTTGAAGGGGGGCTGGCAGCACGGAGAGATGATGAAGGAGGGAAAATGGACCGAGTGGCAAAGCGTTACATTGCAAATATAGGTCTGGGTGAGTTATGGCCCGGGACAGATTTACAAGCCTCTCTGTAGAGCATGGGGAAGGCTTGTAGCACTCAGGTTATTACAGCTCCAGGATTGCACTTCACACCGGCTCATATTCAAGCTGCGTCCCATCGGCGCCCCATCTTATTTATTCCTTCAATGTCATGTCACAAGGAAATGTCAGTTAATATAGGACTCTGGTTGCACATCTAAGCGGTGGATTTTAGAAAAAAAGTTTTTTTACTTTAGTTTTTTTAGTCCATGTTTTTTATTCCATAATCAATACGTAGCATAATACTATACACTATCATCTAAAGGCAAGGTATGAGACATTCAAAATATCACATTTCAAAGTGCTTGGAATTCTTTTTCAAATAATTGTTCTGCGGTGAAGCTGCCCTTTGGTGTTGAGGGAGCAATAACTTATGAATTAAAAGAAAAAATTACTTCTCAGATATACTTATTCATAGTTTTGAAGCTAGACGTCCTTCATGACACAACTACATCCATTTACAAGGAGAAGTGATGAGAGGGCAGTTAATTTTGTTTAACTGTTTCCATGGAGAGATGTTTTTTTCCTCCTGCGAGTTCGACCTTTTCTTTCAATGCAGCTGAAACTGGCTGTTCTACATTCATGAAACATGCAAAAGACTTAAAATCCCCAACGCAAATAGGTAGAAGATGAATAGATTGTAGTATAAATGGAACATTGGCTTTTACACAATATAGAGGTTGCGATCATGTCAAAACGGCGAAGATTTCTTGGATTCCCTGCACATTCCATTAATTTACTAATGAAGTTTTCACAATGTAAAATACTGGAGTTTGAAAGTCTCCTGAATGCAAAGGAATACGTGCGCTCAGCCACTAATGGTCACAGCATATTTGATAAAGGAAGCACTGTTTCCCTGTTGGCAACATAACCTTGTATTTTCAACTGTGTTTTCTTTTGCAATCACATAGCAATTCACCAGACTCACGTTATCCATCTCACACTTATTTTGCAAACCTGGCTTTATGTAGAGTGGGTAGCAACAAAAGGGCTTGAATTTGAGAGTTTCGAGTACAAATTGATTGCACATGTAACCGTGCACAGTAGTCACTCTGGAGTTTTTTGTCTGGAATAAAAGCCAGATGTGATGCAGCTGCGTTTGTAATGGGTCCTGGGAGCTGGAGTTTGGGTTATGGCTGGGGTTGGGCCTGAGCTGTTATCAGCGAAGGTTACACAAGTCCCCCTAGTGCAGTGATTCTCAACATTGGTATTTTACTACTACTGAAGTTTCAAGTCGGATGGTTGAAGTGAGAAGGTCTCTCTTTACTTCACAACACAGTAATAACACGGTAATAAAATAATACATGGGGAGAATAAAGGTGAGTACATCTTGTTCCCATATTGTTGCCATGAAAATACAAACCATGTTTCCTGGTAAAAGTCTGTATGCTTTGCTATGGTTATGGTCAAGAACAAAGAATTACGTTAAAATGGCAGAAGTGTGCCCTTTTTTTTTTGAGTTATTAGATGTCATTACAATTTTAGGTACTATACTATTGCCAAACACCACTCCACTGTTGCTGTGAAGTAACGTTTTTAGGTTCATAACATTACAACATTAATTAACTAACTAAGCAAAGTAAAAATAAAACTGCTGCTTCCCATTTGCAGAGTCTCCTCATCTCTTCCTTTACATTGCGCCTCATGTACTTCGTTCAGCATTTAGGCCACATCCTTTTTAAGCTTTCACAAGACAAACTACGAACTTAATTTATCCCACCGTGAGTTAAAAACTGTCCATGTCCCGAGAGAAAGAGATTATAGCGATGGTATTGAAGAGAAACGTGATCATAACACCAGCACGCCCCACCCCCTCCCAATGTAGGACGGAAAAGCTTGTAGAGTATACGATAGGCTCACACAGCAGCAAATACAGAACAAACTGTTTTCGGACGCTGACTATTCAAAACTGTAAATTCCCAACACTTAACCCTGTATTGTGTGTAAAGTAGCATATACTGTAGGTCCAATCCGTACAACTGAAAGAAGCCGATTGAACCTGTACCACAGATTGAGAGCCGCTGTAGAGCGTAATAATGAATATGAACCCGGAATCTCCATCAGGTTAGTGTAGTGTGAGAGATGCATTTAGACAGGCACAGACTGCAATTGGCCTTAGAAAAGCACTTACAGCTTTTGGAGCCATTAACCACTGAAAGACAAGGTCAAAGAGAGACAGACTCGCAGCGCAGAGCTAAATGAAGGATATGTGTCGTCTGGAGAACAGGTGAATTTATTTTAAGTGGTACTAGTCCAGGGGTAAAATGAGTGCACATCTAGACTTCTGTAGGCAAAGAAAAACAAGACAATGTGGTGCAAAAGATGAATAAACGACCCAGAAAACCACAGAGGCATTAGATAACACTACCATCTGAAAATGTAAAAAAACAACCATAAAAGCACAAAAGAATGATCAAAATATAAATTATTTGTGAAAGCTTCCTGGATTATTAGATGAAATGCCAAAAATGCTCAATCACTCATCGCCTCCTACTGAGTCTTATAGAGGAACAGTCGGCCGCGCAATTTCTCTGTTGTATTATGCATAATTTTATTTATTTACATATTTTCACATGCCTGTCTCTTCATAACAGACGGTCTTTGCCGTGCATGTTGCTCTTATTATTCCTTTGTTCCATTCAAAAGTCACTCCTTCTGTTGACATTATGCCAAATTGATTTCTCTAAAAACTAATTAAACTAAGTAGAATTTTCAAACAAAGTGGATTTATGAGCAAACAGTCGCCTCAGAGGTGGATGATGAGGTTCTCTGGTCTTCAAAAGAGTGCTGGGTAGAGAGTGTGTATGGAGCATGAATACAGTTTTGAAGATGAAGTCAGATGAAAGAAATGAGTTACAGTGACCAGATTGGAAGCCTGGAGGAATAAAATAGGATATTTAGTGGAAACGGTATCTGTGGGGCAGGAAGTAGCGCTCTGGCCTCACAGGAAGAAGGCTCCGGGTTCGATTCACAAGCCGCGTGGGGGATTTCTTTGAGATTGCATGTTCTCCCTGGGCTTGTATTACATTTCCTCCTGGTGATCTGTTCTTACATAAAAATATGGGCCTGCACTCTCTGAAAGTGACTCAGTGGGACTTTTCTGGTTGAATAAGGTTAAAAAACAAAGTGGTTTGGATGTGACAAAAACAAAAGATTGTTTCATTCTTTGTTTGCTATCTGATAAACACTTAATTCATCATGAACAATTCATTCGTTAAGTGTACAACTGGCTGCTGGAATTTCTGACAGGGAGCCCACCGGCAGTCCCCAAGGCTGTGTGCTGAGCCCCCTCCTGTTCACTCTGCTGACCCATGACTGCGCTCCAAAGTACGACTCAAACCTCTTCATCAAGTTTGCAGACGACACAACAGTGGTGGGTCTCATCAACAACAGAGACGAGTCAAACTACAGGAGTGAGGTGAGCAGTCTGGCCATGTGGTGCACACAGAACAATCTCTCTCTAAATGTGGAGAAGACAAAAGAGATTGTTGTGGACCTTCGAAGAGCGCGGGTCTGCTCCTCTAACAATCAACGGTGCTGCAGTGGAGAGGGTGACCAGCACTAAGTTCCTGGGTGTGCACATCAGCGTCTCTACTTTCTCCGCAAGTTGAGAAGAGCTAGAATCTCAGCCTCCTTTAGGTGAAGGAGTCTGAAGTCGACTGAAGAACAGTTTCATACACCAGGCCATCAGGAAGCAGAACTCCCTCCCTTCCCTGCCCTCCCTGCTCTCCCAATCCTCACTCCGCACCCCCTGCTCCACAACCAAGGACGAGAGAACCATCCATCCATCCACTTTTCTGTTGCCGGGTCGTGGGGGCAGCTGTTGGAGCTGCGTTTTTTTTGTCACGTTTTTGCTGCTCATTTGCTGCTTTTAGACCTGGGTGTTGCTGAACTGGAAAAATGTGCTTGGTTAAGGTGGGGGTTAAGAGATTATTTCGTCATTTATCAAGGCTAAATAAGGTGTGGTTATTATAAAGTTAGTGCCGATGACAGTCAACCCCTGAAGTGAATAGTAAAAAGTAGTCTTACAGAACTCCATTATGACTGAGAACTTGTGTTTAGACTGGCAGTGCCCTATTTTTAGCCCCTCTGTCACGAGTCCTCGCCCCCTCAGTGTGAGAGTGACCCTGCCCTGGTCTCAGTGCCAGCGTAAACGGCAGTATCTTCAGCAGCACCACATTCGTAATGATGATTGATGCTCGCACGTACAGGGTTTCCCCACAGCATTTACAAGGGTGTGTTTTGTGTACTAGACTGAGCCTCACCATCTGTCACAGTGCAGCGTATCTGTAACATCCATCCCTCTGTGTGTGACCTCACTGGGTGTCATTTGAAATAAATGCGCAACGTGAATGAATAGGTTTCTTATGTATTGTAAAAGAATAAAAAAGAATCAGATGTCAGTTTAGATAGTGTCTTCAAACATTTTTAGTGACAAAATATTAGCTTGCGACACCACTGGAAACTTTGACCTCATCACATTCCTGATGAACCCAACCTACACACCCTATCAAGCAAAAAAAAAAAAAGGGTGAAAAAGGTAGAATGAGCGGGGTCCGATGAAATCCAAATCCAATATGGCCTCTCGGTGACCTGTCAGACCCCACACGAGCTTCTAAGAAATGAAAAAGTGCCAAAGCAGAAAAGGTTCAGCATCAACTCCCCCCTGTGGTATAATTATCTTTCCTCTGCGTTTTACACAACAGGATCTGAATCTTTGTTATGGTAGGTTTGGAGGGAAAGAAATTGAGCCACGCGGATAGGACAGAATATTTAAATAAGGTCAATAGTCATAGTTTGTGATTTTTATGTAGTTTTTAACAAGATCACAATTAAGGTACAGGAGCAGGAGGTTAATTAACTCTGTTAAAGCTACTGGACTTGGCTCCTGATAAATGTATTAGACACATTGTTCACGTTATAACAACACAACAAAAAAAGACACATTCCTTTAAGATCTGCTAACTGTGTTTCCATCGTTCACTTTAGTATCGGCGCACAACTGAACCAAACTCTTTCAGGTTTAATTGAGCTATTAATCACTGCAGAGAGTAGGAGGAGGTGACATTATACAATAATGGAACGAGGCTCAGTACGCCGCCATGGCAACAGAAAGCCTATAATATGAAGATGTACCAAGGTTATACAGATAAAATAATGAAAGGTGGCTGTATCATCATCCTCCTCCTAAAAGCCCTGTCAAGTAAATTCACAAACACACGATTGCCTTTTAGGACTGGCCTGTAGTTCAACACAGTTCCTGCACCTATCAGAGAATGACACTTTTATGTATAGAGCAGGAGTGGCCTATAAAAGAACTTATGCTTAAATTGTGCATTTATGTGTCAAAAATAAAAGACATATAAACAAGGTAGTGTTGGTATTAGTAGTTTAAATCATTATTATGAAAAGTAAAACAAATCACCTTTACAGTATTCTAATTGTGTTGACTTTCATTTCATTATTATAGGATAATTGTAGTTATTACAGCAGAAGCACCAGCATAACTAACTAAGAGTCACAATACTGAGACATCACTGTGCCATTTTAGTCGTCAATTTAGCGTTATTCCTTTATCTATTAATTCACTCTACATTAATTTTGTTGTAAAGGTTCTCAAACAAAATCTGCAATTGTCTGTCGATGCTCCATTTTGTACACTGAAAGATGATCTTGAACCTGTCACTCAGGACACTTTCACAGCAGACGTGGATATTAAATGTTTCCGCTGTGTTCACATAAACCTGCAGCATCAAAACCCCAGTCATGTCTGCGCCCCTCTAAATGTTCCCACAGGGCTCTCGTTTTAAGTGCTGACACATATTCAGACCCTCACATTCAGCTGAGGATGAAGAGAGGGATGAGGCCGATTGCACAATTGACTGAAAGAAGCAGATTTTTTTGGGAAGAGGTTTGATTTTTCTTAAATAATTGGACCAGGTCAAATGGTTATCTGACTGTCAGGAAACATTTTGCACCAAAACTGGAATGTTGATTTTTGTTTAGCACAAATAGGTTTGATCTCAGCGATTGAGTTTGCATACGGAATGATATACCAGCAAACAGTGTAGTAGCAAGTTGCAATTGCAGTAACAGCACTTTTGCAGTTTTTGTAACTTCTACTTACCTTAGAAAGTAACTTTTTAAGGGGGGGGGGGGGGGGGGGGGGGGGCACGGTCAATGTCACGAGAAACCGCCTTGATTAGTGTTAGATAAACACAGTGCTAATGACACACAGCAGATAATACTGTAAAAACATCATGTAGTTTATCAGCAGAAAAAAAAGTAGGTTTGGACTTTAATGTATTCAAACCTCATGTTTGGCCACCTGTTGAGAACAAAGCAGCAACATTCCCCTGGTCACGGAGACGGTCTGGTGATGTCCCACTCCCAGAATAGTTACGAGTCAGGTCAGGTACTGTATTTTCTTATTAATAATAAAAACAGTTGTCAAAGAAATGATTGGATTTTATTTTACTTATTGGTCGAAATGTTAACGTTGTATGACATTAAATAAACATATCTGTGCTGTACTTCGCTAGGATAACGCACCCATCAAACAGTTTCTTCAGTGTGCCGTCTTCAGGGATTGACTGCAAAGAATGCCTTTGGGCCGCTTCATTTACCAGGCTGTCAGGAAGCTGAACTCTCTCCCTTCCCTGCCCTCCGTCCCTCTGCTCCCACCTGCATTCACAAACTTTTAGACCTCCCCAGTTCCCTCACAGTCATAACTTATTGTGTGCGCCAAGGGATTTAGGAGTAATGCAATTTCAATTCTCTCTGAGTAGAACTGACAATAAATCTGACTTTGACGCCTTTCAAAACCTATCTTCAAAACAACCCATTTGGATAAACATCCGGAAACATCATTGCTCCAAAAATGTTTTAGTAAAACTAATTCCCGAAACAGCAAGCGGTTACTAATCTTATTTTTGTGCTTGTAATAAAAAACAAAACTCCACCTTGCTGCCTGTTCCCTTTCTTTTGTCATTTCCATAAGCCGTGCGAACGATTTCGCCCAACATTGTGGTAATAAGTTGGAAGACAGCGGAATGCCTTGATAGAAGAAGGTGTTCTCAAAGGGATTATCTCAGATTCATTCAATAACAAATCACAAATGGAAAGAGTCTGGTGGCTGGGTATTATGGAGGTGCTTTTATCAATCATAAGAAGACAAAGAAAATGAATCAAAACAAGACATTATTTGGAATAGGTTTCAGATTTAATGTTGGAAGAGCTGTCTAATGCATTAATCTTGTTGTGTGACGTTTTATGCAAATTTTAATCATTATTTTTGCAAGTTTAGCTGTTTTAACTTAGTAAGTAAGTAAGTATGTAAGTGCTTGTCATTGTACTAGGGTACAACGAAATAGTGTTCAGGTGTTAGTCCTGAGCCGCTGCGACTGAGTAGCGCTGCCATTGTGAGCCCGTGCAACTGAAAATGAAATGATATATGACAAGACAAAAACGTTACAACAAACCACACTGCAGGGAAAGTAATGACACATTTTCACACTTTTATTTATCCAATACTGGTATTGGATATCGGAGAAAATAAATATGGACTGAATATGCTGTAACTCATTTTGAAGGGCAGAACCCCATGGAGAATTCAATTGCAGTTAGTCTTAACCTGCGCAAATGCATTTTTGCTAGCAACATTAAAGCTAGCGGCAGCATGCTAATGCTAATGGAAACATTTGCGCAAGTTGCAATAAACAAATCAATTTATGCTAGTCATATATTTAGTATAGAAAAGTCCACTTATTCTTATTTCATGTTTTTCCTTTAGGCTACAGTGACTACAGAGACTTTATTGAGCTCACAAGGAAGAAAAGAGGACCAACTGCATCTCTACTTATATTGTGGTTAAGTCCTATTTTGTTTTTGTTCTGCTTCAGTAGTAGTCATAGTAGTCGCAGCAGCAATTCTGGCCTCAGAGGACCCTGTTGTACATATTAACTTGCCAGGCTTCAAACTTTCTTGTTGTGAGATCGCGATAACTGCTGTGCCGCAAAGTAGTTGTATTAGTATTAGTATTATTAGCAGTAGTATGTATTTGTAGTATTCAAGTTTATTCAGTCCACAACTTTAAAATAAAAAAAGGGCAATCTTTATTCTATTTGAAACATAAATTAAGAAAACTGCTTTAAAACCTACATAGGATTCTTACTGCGTCTTGGGTTAAATCCAGATTACAGGATGGACCTTTAATCCCTAGGACATGCTGTATTATCCTGGTCATCTCTGCTCCCGGTTTAGAGCCGCTATATTGCACTTAACACAGAGGCAGCTGCAGTGAGCTTCAGGTTCCTGTAATGAGGTTAATAATGGCTACACTGATTGGCGATTAGCTTCTTAGCGGGTGCATAAGTACAGTTTTACCTCTACGTCTTGACTGGATTAGGAGAACTAAAGGGAGTGGCCGTTCAAACTTTAAATTGATTGGAACAATGCACATGCCACTTTTGCAAAGAGCTAAGATTAATTGAGTTCTCATAGGTAATTAGCAACATGTATTGGCATTGTAATATGATTATAATTGAACATAAATGCATATAAGGGTATAGAGCACCTTGGTGGTAATTCATTATAACAACAAACTAATTAAAATTCCATTGTTATATCACACTGGAGAAACACAGAGAGGGAGTTTAATGCTTTTTTATTTTTTCTTAAAGACACATTCATTTGTCATTATATCTAAAAACAAAAGCATCACAGATAATAACATTATATTGTTAGATAATAGAATTGTAAACATTATTTTCTTTTTTTGTCTTAAAAGAAACAGATGGCTCTTGTTTTAAGGCTGTTGCTTTTCAGAAGTAGAAATACAAATGAAGTAAACAGACTAACAACCTTCACAATTCTCAATAATGTTTGATCGCAGAAATTACCCACTGCTCTAAGCCTGGAGCAACAGTGACTCAGGGGTTTCCACATTTGGATCCATGGATGCAAAAAGTTAGCAGTTTGATTCCAGCTACATCATGGGAAAAAAAACACTAAACCCACCTTTCCCAACATGACTGCCGTGCATGAGTGCGTGTTTGCCACTGAGTAACTGGAGAAAGTCATAGATCGTCCCACTGAAACGTAGGTTTCATCTTAAGTAAACTGCCACAGTAGCTTTTGTTTTGCGTACAACTGTCTACACTGCTCTTATAATTAAAACAACTTTTCATTGTCCTAACCTGAATACGAGAGTGCTGTGAAGGTATTTGTAAAGCACATTTGTTGGAGCATGTTTTAGGTCATCAGGGATTGATCACAGACTGTTATCGCTGCAACAATACACTGATGTCAGAGGACACTTATATGATAATGGAATGGGCAGCCCAAACTGAACAGCATGGAGGACAATGCAGTAATACTTTGGACAGAAAAGGACATGTATGTAATAGTAGTGTATTTTTTAGACAAAGAGGCTGAGGACATCTTTCGATACAGGCTTGAGGACCAATGAGAATGTAAAACGGTTGTATACCTTTGGCAGTCTGCGCAGTCATCACTGTCACAAGTCTAATGGCAAAAGAACGGTTGCAAACCTTAGCAGCTTTCTGTTTTAATTGTAAAACATAGCGCAAAAGCTGCGCCACATTCAAGATGACGCGTGTCGAAAGTCGCGTTTGGAGCAATGCTGTCCTTGCGCCAGGCGAACTATCGGGGCCTTGATCTTTGTAACAAAAGGAGCAAACACATTTAGAAAAAAATACTTCTGATGCTGGCAAGTCTTGCCTGGTGTGCAATCTATAACTCCTGTGCATTTGGAGAACGTCACTATACCCAAGCTAACATATTTGGCCCTTTGATGAAAGAGAGTTGGATGACTCTTGAAACGTCGGGCAACTATGTGAAGAAATGTCCAGTTGAAATGTTTTACACGTTCAATGTTGTATGTATCTACCTGCATGGGATCAACCTTTGCTGGACTTTTGACACTCTTTATGTGTTATTATAAAAAAAAACAAAAAAAACAATCTGGTCCAGAATTGGAACCACATTATGCCACCGCTTTCAGAGGAGTCTGTTGTGCGCTAATTGTAAACACACAAAACTTTATAAAAAAGTAGTTGGAATTTTCTCTTTATATTTGCGCTATGGTCAGTAGTTAGCACTGCATTGTTCTGGTGAAATCTTGACATTTAAATAATCTAAAAGAATATGGAGATTTTTAATGGGATTTTCACTCCCAGGGCAGAACTGGAGACATGAGCTCCATTTCTCTCATAATGTTATTTATCTCATCTCGAATCATACCAAACAGTGCATGGTTTGCCTGGAGGAAGTGGTCCAGTAGTCAGCGCAGGTGTTTACTGATCACCGGATTGGCGGTGCGGCAGGCTCGCCATAGAAGAGAATGATTAGACTGTCACTATAAGCCAATTGGGGAAATGGGAGCATGGCCAAAACGACATGAAGGAAGGCAGAAGACAGAGAGGGGGGCAAAGTGAGGTACATGAGAGTAGATGGAATTAGAGAGGTGGAGAAACCAACCGAGGAAGAGAGAAATGACAACAAGCCTGAACAATCACAAGCAGAGGATGAGGGAGCGCATAGCAGATGATGAAGGGGGTCAAGGACAGCGACAGAGAGAGAGATGGGGTTTGGATTGGTGTCTGTGAGCTACTTTTCAGTTTTCACCCAGGTCCACAGTCGCCTGACCACTCCTTAAAGTGCCAGGGTGTCCAGTAGAGGTGTGACAGAGAGTGAAGAGACAGATCAGAGCTCGATGTTGAACTCAGGCATTTAAAAGATACAGTTAAAACGTTTTTTATGTATTGGCATTTATTTTTCAACACAAATTTACAATGTGATTCTCATTAAAGATACATTACACAACTTTCATGAAGAAAAAAAAATATATATGTGTGTGTATTTGAGCGTAGTGAGTGGCTGTATGAGGCCATGGTTAGCATGATCTCGGTGGCCTCTCCAACGCTCCAGGATCAATTGTTTTGTAGGTTTTCTAGAGGCTCCGTCAGCAGTGAAAACCTTCCAAACAATTGATCCTGGAGCGTCCTAGAGACCACAGTGATGAAAAATAAAGGTGCTATGCCAATTACTCATACAGCCGCTAGGTCACTAAAAGGTCAAATAGGGGAGACCGGGTATGGTTGTAACATGGGGAGAGTTGTAACACCACCAATTCCACCATTCAGGGATACCAGAGTCAAATGATCATATCAGTGTTTACCCACTTCCTCCCTGATCCCACATGGTGATTGTCAACAGGTGTAAAAGGTGTTGTAAACAGGTTCATGAAAGGTTCCAGGGAGAAAAAAATTGATTTTGTGTCGAGAAAGTAAATTTTTTGACTAAGACTATATTCTGTTAAGCGCTTAAATTAGTGCACATAAAACCATATGACTAACATTAGATTGAATTGTAGTTTGTCAGGCAAAATGTGATGCACATTTCCCCTGCTAATTTCAAACCATTATGGTAATAGAGCTCGCTAAACAATGGCTGACAGGGATGGGGATGGCCAACACAATCATCCCCTATATACTATACAGTTAATAACACTTGCTTGATTTTAATAATTTAACAGAATGCCTAAACAGTGGAAAAGACAGACTGACAGATTTGTGCCAGCTAATGTTTTTTTTTTTAAAGCGTCTGATGTGGTCAGAAAGAAGGGCAAGTCAGATCAGTTGCAAAGGCACATGGGATCTGCCATGTAAAACTGAGCAGATACTGCAAAACACAGCAGAAGCTGAGAGACCGGAGTCCAGTGATCATCCCAGTGTAGGTCACACTGAGGTATCAACAACGTTTTCTCTGAGGTGCAGGAGGAAGTGTTGGCTGATTATTTGACTCAGACAGCAGACCTGTAATATGGACTGACTCCACGTGAGGTTAAGCATATGACAGGTTAGAAAGAGAGAGAGACCTTGTTCTGGATTGTTCTTTTATTTAAATAAACCGCTATTTGAATCATATCACATGACGTGGCCTCTGTTGTTGTTTCTTTTGTCTAACTGTTACAACTTACCCCAGCACGTGATACAACCTACCCCGGGAGTGGGGTAGGTTGTAACAAAGGAACACCAAGTATTTGACATCAACTCACAAGGTCTCTGATAATCTGGCAGAGGTTTGAATTGGTGCCATTTGTATTTAACAAAATGTGTTAACTACAAATGGCACCACCATTAATGTGGGTAATTTGTATAAAAGTTTAAGAACTCCAGCTAAAAAAATAAGTGAGTTACAGGTGCTGAAGTAAGAAGTGTTACAACCATACCCGGTCTCCCCTACACACAAACATCAACTTTTGTTTTTTTACATAAAAGTTGCATAATGTACCTTTAAACTTTGAATGAACACATATATTTTAAATTGACACCATTTGTCTTTGGCAATTTCTCAATGAGACCTATAAGGTCGTCCCCTGAAATGGTTTTGAGAATATAACATTTTAAAACACATACTATATTTTTCGGGGTCAATGCCTTTTTGTATTTGTACCGCACGTTTCATCCATGAAGCGACTGAATATAGCAGTACTTGAGATGGAGACACACTGCCTTTCAAGTGGCCACTGTTGTGACTGTGAGTGGTTTAAGGTGGAGTGTGGCTCTTGTGCTTGTTTATTGAGGTCAGGAAGCCTCCACCTCATCTGTCACTCTGTCAGCACCAGGCCCCATTTACAGGACAGTTTATCTTCTCCAGACTCACGAGGTTTGGGCATGGGAGTTTACACTTTCTCTCCAACAACTGCTTTCATAATTATACAGAGAAAGTCAGTGTTACAGGTTTTAAAGTAATGGCTTTCCCGGCAATTTTGCTTTGTTTAGCAGCTGCAATAATAACCCGCTCTATTTTATTTTTCCCTTTCAGCCTGAGATTTCCGCAACAAATAAAAACGACCTGGTTTGAAGCCTGAAGCAAGGTGCCCTTCCACTCACCACACTGTATTACTGCAGTTGGTTGCAGCACATTTTGATACAGGCAATGAACTGACACAGGTTTTGCTTGTGTATGTCCAAGAAGCAAAACATTAAGGGCATCATTTAATAAGACAGGTGCTATATAGCGAGTGTAAGCTGGAAAATGCAATGGTAAATGAGAGAATGCTGCGTCAGTGTAAAATGCGAAAACAACTCCACTGTTGATCCTCTTTTGCAAGTACTGCACGTTTTGCACATGAGCAAACAGTAAATTAAGGCTTTGCTGGTAGAGCCTTGGGTCACAGATCCAAAAGTCTGTGACACAATCAAGCTCATCCCTGGGCCAACACTTCACTCATCTCGCATCCAGCATCCGAAAACACTGCATGAACGTAAGTGGAAAATGGGGAAAGCATTGGTGTAAAGTGCTTTGTAAGTGCCCAGCAGAGTTATCATCCATCCATCCATTTTCTTCCACTTGTCCGTTGCCGGGTCGTGGGGGCGGCCGTTGGAGCTGCCCAAATCACATTGCACCAGCCCCTATGGCTCCTCCTGCAGGTGGTGAGTCCACAGAAGGACGGCCTCACGATTAACCGGGCCTGTTGGTCTCTCATAAGGGGTTTCTGAACCGCTCTTTGTCTGACCCGTCACCTAGGACCTGTTTGCCATGGGAGACCCTACCAGGGGCACGAAGCCCCCGACAACAGAGCTCCCAGGATCATTCGGGCGCTCAAACCCCTCCACCACGCTAAGGTGGCGGTTCCAGGAGGGTCAGAGGTATCACTACGATACAAAACGGCAAGTTTGCTGAGATTACAATGGTATAATTACTATCAACTTATCATTCAAAAAATGACAGATAAACAATATGTTTTGGGGCTCAATATGTATGGTCTGTACATTTATTTGCACACATTTTCTAATTTAATAGCTTATGATTGGCTGTGCGCGTCAGCCGTCACCAGATAAATAGCATTTCCTGTTTATTGTTTGACCTCTGACTTCCTGTACACCCAGTCTCCCGTTTGGTGGTTGTTGCTCCCCGTCGCTCTCCATCTCAGGTGTCACGGCGCCATCATAGGCCCTCGTTCTCCCTGTAACCGGCCATGCTAGTCGCTGAGTGGATTCGCTACAGTGACTCGGACTTCGCTGCCAAAGCCCCGAGCCATGCGAATGCCCCCGCTCAGACGTCTTTGGTCAAGGAGTTGTCGTCACTGCCGCCTGCCTTTATCTCTGCTTTTGCTTTTGTTTGGTTATCCCCTGTCACTGGAATTCTAATTTCACATCTGTGGAGCGCCATGTGTGTGTGTGTGCGCAACACCACTACGGATAGACTGTGGTAACCTATGGTAACTGAAATACGGACTAGGAAATAAAGGCTCTGAAATGAACTACGAACTAATCATGGTCTTAAAGTATGTAAAATAAATGTGTTATAACCACTTGCAATGCCACACTAAGTAAGTAGTATTTCCTTGTATTTCATGTTTATAGTGGGGTACTTTTAAAACAAAGCTCATTTTTGAGTTTCTATGACATTAAGGTCTTCAATAATATCGTTTATTGCAATATTTTCACAGCTTAATATATCAAACTTCTAATTCTGTTACCGTGACAGGCCTAGATTTATGACTTTTGACAACTCTAATCCTTGACAACCACTTTGTCCCATGGGCGGACCACCAAAATGTTTAAATCTTTATACTGGATTGTTTATAGGACCTTCTTTTCTTTACGCATATTGTTTCACTTTTTCCACTTTTCCATGGGCCTGATCATTTTCTGTGTTGTGTTTAAAATATATAATCTTCTAATGTAAAACACATTGATTGGAATATACAGTAGTCCCTATATTCCATGATATCGAATCAAAGCTAAATCACTGATGTTGCACGTCCCTATAGACCCCAGTGCTCTCACAGTAGTTTTCATTTTGTGCAACTTAGGATTCCAAGTCCTTCTGCATATTTTATAAGGATGATGCAAGCTCAGTGGCTAAATCACTGCAATTTACAAGCAAGGATAAAAACGTATTATCGCTGCAGCCTTGAGCACCGCTGTTTAAATGTTTTGTCTGAGTTAAATCAAAGGGTTTTCTAACACTTCGAGCAGCCTAATCAATTTATCACAAAAAACTGAGACATCACACAGCTGGGCTCCACGCCACCGAAACAGCCCGACAGACTGTTGCTCCGAGTCCCACTAGGACCATTAGCTTCCATTTGTGTACAAGTGGAGCAAGTCCTGAATCTAATTAAGCTACTACAGCCCAAGATGAGAATGTGAAGACAAATTTGACCACTGAGACTTGAATTGACTTGAGAATCGATGGTTGACAATTTCGAAACGCATGTTGTGATTTGGGGGTGCTGGAGTGGTGTACCGAATCAATCAGGACCAGAGTGAAAGAAGGATTGGTCTAAACACAGTGATTGAGATGGAGGGAGAGGAGAACGGGGCATGGCTTATCAGTGGCACACACTGCTTTTGTAGTTTGCGCCACAGAAAATGGACAGCCTGTGCCATTTCGGAAAGGTTAGCACAGTCTGAAGGCGCTGACTTTAAAAATGAGAAACTTAAGTCCAGGCAAACAACAACTCTCCCTGGGATACACAGACACTTATATAGTGCGTGATAAAAACATAACGGTCCATACACAGAGGTGGATTATCATTATAGGGAGCAGTGTCTGAGCAATGGCACTAAAGGTTGTTGTTACGGTATCGTTGTAATAATCTGAATTTGTAACTTGAAATAAACACACTGAGAGACTCAAAGTTTTAGAAATTTTTATATATATATTTGGTGCATTTTCTGAAATTATGTAGTTTCTCTTTTTCACATATTTAGCAATTCCTTACATATTTGTCTAGCATCAAGCTCTCTGTCTGTCTGACTGTCGCTATGTCTGTCTCTTTCTCTCTCTCTCTCTCTCCCTCTGTCTCTATCTCTGTCTTTCTCTCTCCCTCTCTGTCTCTCTTTTCCTCTCTCTGTATTAGACACAGGAATCGATCACCTGTGGAGAGCAGGTGCACAGCATTAAGTGAAGCTGTTATTTTACCTCAGCATGTAGCACGCTGTTTGTTCACTGTCACTTGTGGATGACAACCAATGGCCGCTGGCTGCTCTGCTTTATGGCCGCAACACTGGAGGCCGCCATTGCTGTAGTACCTCCATATAGCCGCCAGTCTCCCATTGAAAAGCATTGGACTTTAGACGCCTGGTTTCTATTTTTTAAACACTTTCTACGTCTACATATTCCTCCTGAGATAACACTGGGTTAGTCACAATTAAAGAAACCAGGCTGGTTTTCGAAAGAAAACATTTTGAAATCTCGTACTAATGAGGGTCGGACTGTTAGCATTGGAGCTGCGCGAGCTACACGTCACGCAAGGGTCGAGTCTACAGTGAAGATCCCGCCCTTATGCCCTTTTTAGGAACATGCTTTGTCAGAGCTGGGGAGGAGGAGTCTGTAAATCCGCCATGATTTCCCCCTCAAACGTGGTCATTATGGTAAACGGGGAGGAGTGAGGAGGAGTTGTATTCTTTTTAACGGTCTATGATGACAAGAAATGTTTGCGGTGCCTACCTAAGTGTTAGACATGAGACTGACTTAGGTATTGACAGACCGTCTCTGCGTCTGCCTCATCATGTTTTCTCAACGACCCCCTTGACCAACACCGATCACTCACTCTCACACAAAGTGGCAAGGTGGGTGAAATGTCTTGGCTAAGGACACAACGGTTCTTATACAATACACGCCTGTCAATTTTTGGATGTAAAAATAAGGGACATTTTCCGTCACCCCCTGCACACCACCCCACCACCCCAATCAAGCTCCGTGAGGGGTAAAAACAAAACATAGCTTCCCGGCCAAAAGACTTGACAGCTTTGCTAACCTCACAACAACCACCCAGGCTACTGCAGGTGACAGTTCTCGCAAGGGATACAGAGTTCAGTTTGGGGAAGCAGAGGAATTTGGTTTTTTTTTCTTTTTCCTTTTGTCACAATACGGGAGATTTACTGGATAATACTGATACTGTCGGTCAGCGGAAAAGAGGGGTAAAATACGGAAATTCCCTGGTCAAAACAAGACACTTGACAGACAAGGCCCAATATCCCAACAGTTTCCTCACGGGACAGAAGTTTAATCAGAGTTTCAAAAAGGGATTTCAAAACATGAAACAGACAGACGTATGCAATGTCCAACTGTTGATGGTGGGGCAACTGTCCTTGGACGCTCCCTGTTTCTCTGCAAGAAAAAATAAACTGACAAAACATTAAACTAGAAAAAAAAAAAAGAGTCAATGTTTTTGGGGTTGGGGGTTGGGAGGTGGCCTTGTGGAAGGCCCAGGACACGCTGGTGGGACTATGTCTCCGAGCTGGCCTGGTATCGTCTCGGGGTCCCCCCAGAACAGCTGGAGGAGGTGTGCGTGGATCGGGAAGTCTGGGCCTCTCTGCTGAGACTGCTGCCCCCGCGACCCGGCCCCGGATAAAGCGGAAGAAAATGGATGGATGGATTTTGGGGGTTTAGATTGTTTTTTATTATTCATTTACCATTATTTGCATATGTTATTTTATTCCAAAGATGGTCAGACAAGAGAAGAGTTTTTTGCTTGTTTTTATCTTAAACTGAACCAATGCTGCTGCAGTTACCAGTGGCAAAGTCATGAAACTCATATTTTCTAACAGAAAGTTGTTCTCTAAACTTTACAGCATCCGTCAGACATGTCCTTGTAGCGTTAAAAGGAGACACAACTGAAACAAAGCCATTGGATTTTTCATGCAGACTCATGGCCCTAATGTACAGTAGGAGCTTTACAGTCCCTGTCAATGCATTATTTATGTACCTTCTGCCAGAACTGCACAGTGCCCTGACACAGGCATTTTCCTGAAATGACAGAAAATGGCAGACGCTGAAGTTTGAACCTGTGTCTCACTTTTGCTCTTTATTTTTTAGTGAGCGTGTTGTTTATGGATAAGAAAACAGTTCATCTTTATACACAATAATGACAGGGTTTCTACAGATGTCAGCAAGTCAAATGTAATGCCTTTTAATGCCATTCAAATGCCTAAATACTATACTTTCAATGCCACAAATGCAAACAATTTTGGCATATTTCATTTTGTAAGATGAGTAAACATTCAATCCCACATGGGGAATGAGGAAAACGTTTGATATTTAAAACCAAATTGAGTGTTTTTCACCTATTTGTGCAGTAAAAATAGTTGAGCAATGTCATCGTTGTGGCTTTTGTTACTAAGGAAAGGCAAGGCAAGACATGTTTATTTAACTCAATGCGCAAGACTTCCATATTTTCTAAAAAATGTAGATTTACTGCCAGTTTTAATCAAATTTTTTTTTGCTTTTTTAATTATTTTTTTATTTATGGCCTTAATTTTGGCATAATTCATTTAATCACTTAATGCATTGCTCTTGACAGGATTCCTCAGAACAATGATCAATAAAAAATACACTTAAACATTATGGTTCTAGTAGCAGCAGTAGCCGTCATGTTGTGCTCCATCTATATCAAGATGCTATTTCTTACACTGAAACCCTGAACGCAGTTGCCATTTTCAGTCGACTATACCAGAAAATATGGGGCTGTATTTGCCGCTGCGACTCGCTGTGTGCCTTAGATTGGAGGGATTGGGGCTTGATGGCAGCAATTAAAATGTAATTCCATCAAATGAGGAAGCAGCAACAACAACAACAACTGTGGCGGTCTTTTATTGCTTATTATGGGATGAGTGAAGTGAAGGCGGCTAATGAACAGAGCGGAGACATGCCGAGACGCCAGATTAGACTAAAAGCTTCAGTTAGCAATAGCAGGCTCTTGTAATATCCCTATAACAAACTCCAAAGATGTCCGGGTTCAGAATAATCTCACGAGTAGCTCAGCTTGTTCTGCTTCAGGGAACACGAAGAAAACGGTGTACCCACTTCAGTTTGGTTAATTTTGTACCTCTTACATTTTTACATAACATTATTATTTCACACCAGAGGATTTCGCTCCAGGATCACATAGAAAAATGCTACTTTGAGAGCTCCTCGATGGACAAGATGTTTTGGAGTCGGAGGGGTCAGACTGATATGGCTTGAAGAGGTACATGGCATTCCACTAAGGAAAAGTACTGGCATCACTTGTATCAGAAAAGACACCTCTGTATGTAAAAAAAAAACAATAAAAACTGTCCAATTCAGAAATACAGTAAAATCAACAAAATGACTAAATGTCCGTGGCTAACCAAGGGTTTACAAAATGCTTGTAAGAAGAAAAACACTCTATATAGACAATTCATTAGACTAAGAACCGAGGATTCTGAAAGTAGATATAAAATATATAAAAATAAACTGACCAATATATTAAGGAAGGCTAAGAAACTATATTATGCCGATCTGTTGTATAAAAGCAAGAATAACATGAAAGGGGTATGGGGAATACTAAACACTATAATCAAAGGTAATGCAACAAATAATTCATATCCAAACTATTTCACTGATGGGACCAATGACAATCATAATATGAATGATATTGTAGAAAACTTTAATAGTTTTTTTGTAAATGTTGGACCGGATCTGGCAGCAGAGATTCCGGTGTGTAGTAACAACGAAATGGAGTCATTGATAGACATTAATTCAAAAACGATGTTTTTGTCTGGAGTAACTGAAACAGAAATAATAGATGTCGTTAACGGGTGTAAGAACAAATCGTCTACAGATTGTTTTGATATAGATATGACACTGGTTAAACAAATTATATACAGTATCGTGAAACCATTAACTTACATATGCAACTTATCGTTTCAAACAGGAACATTTCCAAATAAAATGAAAACTGCAAAAGTTATACCTATACATAAAAATGGGAACAAACACATCTTCACCAACTATAGACCTGTCTCTCTGCTCCCCCAGTTTTCCAAAATTTTAGAGAAACTTTACAACAGCAGAATGGATAATTTCATAGATAAGCATAAACTAATTAATGAAGGTCAGTACGGGTTTAGGGCAGCAAGGTCAACTTCAATGGCCATCATCGATGCAATAGAAGAGGTTACTAATAGCTTAGAGGGAAAGAAACATGCAGCTGGAATATTCATTGACTGAAAAAAGCATTTGATACACTAAATCACTCAATATTACTAAAAAAATTAGACAGATATGGCATAAGGGGAGTGGCTTTGAGCTGGATGCAAAGCTATTTAAATGGGAGACAACAGTATGTGAAGATGGGGGAGTTTACATCAGGGTGTTTGGACATTAGTTGTGGGGTCCCACAGGGATCGGTTTTAGGACCAAAACTGTTCAACTTATATATTAATGACATTTTTAATGTGTCTAAATTATTAAAATTAGTGATTTTTGCAGATGACACAAACATTTTCTATTCAAATGACAATTATAGTACTTTAGTAACTAACATAAACTGTGAATTAAGGAAATTAAAAACATGGATGGACAATAACAAATTGTCCCTCAACCTAAATAAAACAAAAGTAATGTTTTTCGGTAATTATCATGGAAAACCAGACTCAGTAATTATAGACGGTGTAGTTTTAGATACAGTATCAGAAATTAAATTCTTAGGAGTCACCATTGACAGTAAATTAAGCTGGAAACCACACATAAGACACATAAAAGGTAAAGTCTCCAAAAGTATTTCAATCATTAATAAAGCAAAGTTTTTCTTAAATTACAATGCATTATTTCTATTATATAGTTCATTAGTCTTGCCATATCTAAATTACTGTGTAGAAGTTTGGGGAAATAACTATAAAAGCTCATTACACCCCCTTGTTATGCTCCAAAAACGGGCTGTAAGAATTATACACAAAGTAGGATATTGTGATCACACTAATATATTATTTCTGAAGTCTAAACTGTTAAAAATGAATGACTTAGTTGATTTCTCTACTGCTCAACTTCTATTTAAAGCCAACAAAAATGTACTACCTGCAAGGATGCAAATGCTTTTTGCACGCAGAGAAGGGGGATATAACCTGAGGGGGTGTGATAACTTTAAGGTTCAAGCAGTGTCTTCCACTAGGAAAAGTATGTGTGTGTCTGTATGTGGAGTTAAACTCTGGAACAAATTGGGGGCAGAATTAAAACAATGTCCAAATATTCATAATTTCAAATCAAGATATAAAAAAATTGTATGGTCAAAGTACCAGAAGGAGGAAATGAGCACTTGACTTGATTGCTAATGGGTGCTACAAAGTGCTGTAAAGGTCAGATATAATTAAGATTGTTCCTCTATAATCAAAGAGGGTTGCTACTTGGAACGGTTGTCATTCTATCGCTCAAATTACAAATGGAGAATTAGGGTTGGCAGGTTATGGATCTGTTGAGAGGAATCCTCCCAACAGGCTCTAAACCTTGTCTTTTAATGACAATGATACCAATTATGATAAGGGTGGATGACCAAAACAGTTGTGAGGGGCTAGTAAGGGGACATCCCTTTCCCCAGCTAAAGGCGGAATACCTGAGAGTGTGTCGTCAAAGAGGCACAAAACCAGGCGGAAACTTGGTAATCTATTGTAGTCAAAAAGGAACATTGGCGGATGCACCACTCAGCATAGGAACATCATTTACAAAATCAGCTGTTAGGGCAGTCATGTGGGGGTTTGTTAGTGGGGAGCTACTGCCCTCTTCAACTGGCCCGCTCTACACTCTGGCTTTTTAATGCACTACACTATGCAGGGCTTACATCATACTTCACATATAATTCAATTAAATAAATATATAAGTTGAATGGTTTAAATCTGTGAATTGATGGTGGAAGATAGAAGAGTCGTAAAAATAACGGAAGAGTTAAGGTAACAGAGTTATAGGACTACGCGTTGGGTTCATCCCTCTAAAAGCCGTAAGGTACGTGGCTAGGACCTCCCAGATCCGTGGACACACGGAACAAATACTACAGAGTTGGGGACTGTAGAACTTAAAGGGTCGAGGACCCACAAGAGTACTTAAAGGGTCGTGGACCCAGGGTCGTGGACCCAAATAAAGAGTACTTAAAGGGTCGTGGACCCAGGGTCGTGGACCCAAATAAAGTGTACTTAAAGGGTCGTGGACCCAGGGTCGTGGACCCAAATAAAGAGTATTTAAAGGGTCGTGGACCCAGGGTCGTGGACCCAAATAAAGTGTACTTAAAGGGTCGTGGACCCAGGGTCGTGGACCCAAATAAAGTGTACTTAAAGGGTCGTGGACCCAAATAAAGAGTATTTAAAGGGTCGCGGACCCAAATAAAGAGTATTTAAAGGGTCGCGGACCCAAATAAAGAGTATTTAAAGGGTCGCGGACCCAAATAAACAGTATACTTTCATGAGGAAAAGCACGTAAGTTTACAATGAATAAAGGACGAAACGAAGGTAAGAGAATGTGTGAATTAAAAACTTGTGAAGAATGGGTGAGGGATTTGGGAAATTCCTCACCATGGTGGAAATGGTAATAATAATGATAATGATAATAATAATGATGATGATAATTTAAACCCAAATTAAAATTATACTGAGGATGGTAATGACAACTGGGAAGTATCAAGATCTCGTTTTGCATTCTTTTGCTGTTGTTTCTTTATTTAATTGTTGTTCTTGTTGCTTGTTCTTGCCTTGCCCATGTTCCCTTGTTTGTGATGTGTTATATGTATATGTTATTGTTTTATTCTGGGATGGGCGCTTATAAGCCTTTGGCTTCGGCCCACTCCCTTTGAGCAGACAAACTGCTCAAATAAATAAATAAATAAATAAATAAATAAAAAATATGTGTCCAATCTTCAAAAAACAATGACAACCATTTTTAGCGTTGACTACAGCACGCATTTACTGTGGCATTGTTTCAATAAGCTTCTGCCATGTCAAAAGATCCAGCGTTCCATTAATTATTCACCAACGTCTTGTATTGATGATGGGGAGAATGTGACCACTGCGCAAAGACTTCTCCAGCACATCCCAAAGATTCTCAATGGGGTTTAGATCTTGACTCCGTGGTGGCCAATCCATCTCATGCTCCCTGAACCACTCTTTCACAACGTGAGCCAGATGAATCCTGGCATCGTCACCTGCTCATTCAGGATGTTCAGGTCGTCATCTGATCTCACTCTTTTATTGGGCAGATAGTGTTGCTGAACCTAGACCTGACCAACTGCAGAAACCTCAGATCATTAAATACAAGTCGCAACGTTTTTTGGGAGGTCAGACAGTGTATTCTGGACACAATAATTCTTGTGCATCCAGGTCTGATTTTTAAAACAAGCTAAAATCAATGATGAAATAAAGTACATTAAACTATTCAAGTCAGTTGACAAAACTTACAATTTGCAATGCAATAATTATAGTTCTTCTCATTAATGTATATCTTTCATGTTTGGATCACAGATGTGAAGCTATAGTTGCTATTATTTAATTACGTTTGAACGTAATGAAATGCTGCTAACCCATTCTGTAAGCAAGGGCTAATGGGCTGTCGTCTTTAGCATATGGCTCGACGTGGGATTGTTGCGGTTGGGCGTTTTGAGGTGTGACTTGTCCATCTCGGTATGTGACTGTAATGTTTGTTTATATGATTAATTGTAAATTGTGCAGGTTGTAATGTTGCTAACCCATAGGCTCCTGCGGGCAGTGAGTCTTCCCTTTTGTTTACCCCTGATGTGACCCTAAGTTACTTCGAGTCTTTGGAGTGGCTCAGTAGATGGTTATTATGGACTGAAAAACATAACCTTCCTACCTGAAATATGAACGGATGTATCATTTAAACTCTTGAATAATAAATGTAAAAGCTATTTTCCTAATCCAAGTCTCTGTCATTTCAATGGTAAAAATAACTTTAAGCGAGCCTTGGGCTTAGTTTGAGATAATGGTGCCTAAAATGGTGTGTCATAATAATGTAAACAATTAATTGGAGAACTGCTTGCGCCCCCGTGAGGCCACAAGTCCATGTGATTTTTCTTTGTATTTCATAATTTTTTATTTTCACTTGTTAGTCTGTCTCTTTGTCAGAAGAATGATCAAGGACCAGATAATGAGGGCTTAATGATAGAACATCAATGATTCCGCAGTGATTTGGGATTCTTGTTAGATTCCTCCCGGCTGTTAGTTCATTATCAGTTTTACACCTTTTTCCTTCAAACAGAAAAACTAACCGCACACACAACACCGGGTGGTTGCATTCTACGACACATTTAGTTTGCTGGTATACTCTGTTGTTTTTGGCACAGCGTAAAAATACATTGGCGCCCCATTTCACTAAAGCTGTTTATGGAGGGGGCTGCTTTTAAAAGTTCCATGTGGAAAAGTGAGACAAATGCTTCCACTGCAGGAGAACACACAGTCAGTGTGTGAAACCGTGTGCTTGGAGGGAAAGTGCAGATTTCCTTTGGTCACCTCACTGTGGTAAACTGTGCCCCTTAGAGCCACAGAGCAACTTCACTATTGTGCCCTAAAATTGTCAATGTGACGGCTGCAACATTCATCTCGGGAGAAATGTGTGTCTGGTTTAGAGCCCTGCATTTGAGCCCGAGGCCCGAGGGGCCCGACGGCCCGAAGGCCCGCGGGCCGGGCTTCGGGCCCATTACCGCATCATTGCGTCGGACACGGGCCGGGCTCGGGCTTGGTTTTTTCCCCCCTGCCAATGCGTTGTGCTGCTATTTTTTAACCAACTTAAATGGCGACATTAAATGCAGCACCCGCTCTCCTCTCTCCCTGCCCACCTGCTCTCTTGACCCGCCAACTCAACACAAACATGTACCTGCCTTCCCCGTGGACCGTGGCGTGGGGGTTTTCCTCGCCGTGCGTACAGCTCTGCAAAGCGGTCGTATTGAGAGAGAGGACCGGGCGGTTCGCGTGCGGATGTGCTTCTATCGATGTCCTCTCGCCCCGTCGTTAATTATAATACATCCATGGTCTTGACCCGCCACCTCTTGCCACAAACATGTACCTGCCGTCCATGTGGGCTGTGGCGTGGGGGGTTTCCCCGCGTGGGCAAACCTCTGCAAAGCGGTATGGAGAGAGAGGACGGAGCGGTTCGCGTGCGGAGTGCTTCTATCGACGGTATGTGTTCGCGGGAAACAAATGCATGCGTGTTCCTCCCAACAATAACAAATAAACACTGTGCTTTATGTTACGTTTAGATAGAAGTGTTTATTCATTCATACAATACAGGTCAACTGTTGCAGCGCTGTTTAATCACGCATTTGGAAAATATTGGAAAGAGAGAGAGAGAGAGCGTGAGAGCGATGAGCCGGGCCGCGGGCCGGGCTCGGGCCTGATAATTCTGAAAGTCTGTCGGGCCGGGCTCGGGCCCGAACCTCACGGGCCCGGGCCGGGCTCGGGCCAAGAAATCAGGCCCGTGCAGGGCTCTAGTCTGGTTTAACTTTGGAGATGCGGCTATGAAGGAGAAATAGGACATCCAGGTTGTACAAATAAAATGCTGCTGCTGTTACTATCACAGGCTTGCAATCGAGTCACCCTCAGGTCCTCATTGTTCAAGTCCAAGTCTTCAATGCGCAAGTCTCGAGACAAGGACTTGAGAGATAAATCGATCAAGTCAAAGTCCATTATGTTTGAGTTCAAGTCAAACTGACGGCCCATCTTCCGTCTGGCGCAACATCAGCTTTGGTCCAGACGAGGCTGTGATCTTGTGTGTAAACAACTGCTGCACCAGTGGCCAGTGGGCTGCAAGAGCGTTAAAGCAGGTTCTTCCCATTCAAAGCCTCTCCTCATCTTTTCCTTCTCATCGCACCTCATGTTCTTCCCTCAGCACTTAGGCTACATCCTTTTTGAATCTCTCACAGGACAAATTACAAACATTAGGTATCCCAATGTGAGTAAAGCGCTGTCCGTTGTCCTGAGAGAAAGACAATATATATCGATGGCCCCACTCTGGCATTGGTATCAAGGAGTGCGGAAAACATTTAAGTCTGGTATGATCCGTAGGAGGACAAAGGATAAGGAGGAGTGGGATGGACCCCTATCCATAAGCTGTTGCTTTTAGGGAGTCCCTTTTTCACAATAGAACACAATGTTTTTTTTCCCAATCATTGTTGGGCAAATTACTTTGAACTGAGGTGTGTTTTATAGCAGCCTGAAAATGTAATGTAAATGTAATGTAGCTGAGTTACACTACTTTCAGTAGCTTAACACCTTTGGCAAATGGTGGTGTAAATGGTGGTGCGGGGGTGCAGTCAAAGATTTCCTTTTCCCCATTCTCTCGTATTTTGTTTTGACGTTGGCTCCAAGCTACTGCAGATCTTGTACACCGGTATCCAACTTGATTTGGCATGCTGTATTTTATTTGTTGTAACTCGAGTCACTTGAATTGTAATGACTAATGTGTTTCTGTATTTTGTGTAAATGATATGTTGTATTCCTTGGCTACTGAAAAAATGTATATATATTTTGTAGCTTGTTACTTCTGTAATATGTTACCCCCAACACTGCTTCTGACACTGCTTCTGATGTAGCAACAAATGCAATGTGTGAAATGTTGGAAATAAACTAAATAAACAAATAAACAACATGACCACATTAGGTGTCTGTCCAGCCCACATCCAACTCACTTACTGCGTCAGGTACGGAGCTAAAGAGTTCATAGAGACTTTGAGCAGTGGTTTATTGGAGACAGAGGACATCCAAGCCATAAAAAATAAATTGCTGATGAGACAGAGACAGAGATAAAGAGAAATAGGAGAGAGAGAGAGAGAGAGAGAGAGAGAGAGAGAAAAAATAAAATAGTCGGAAATTGATGAAAACTATCCCATTAATATTCTGAGGAGAAGCAGAAGAATTAGGCTGTCTGCGCAGTGAAAGTAATGTCCCGTACAGTATGTCAACACCATTAAGCCAGGATCTGTGCTGCAACAGAGCTGCGATTTATACTGGCTATGTTTAGACTGGAGCTGTTAAGGCCACATGCAACAGCAGTGCAACACAGACCAAATACCAGAGTTTTAAAGCGAGTTGGGAGAGAATAAAGAAGAGAGGTGAAAATCCTATAGGCTTATGACGTCAGTGGACTTGTGTGCAACATTCAATCACGAAATCAAGACAAGATAGAAAAGCATAGTTTCACTCTTGATTGATTGATTGCATTTATTTGAGTGAGTGATTATTTACATTATTTACATTAACATAGTTGTAGAGTACAACATTAAATAAATTAACAAAAACTCAAAAGGAGTAGGCCGAAGCAAGAAAGCTTAGTGCCTACCCCCAAATAATCAAAACATTCCGGCTACATTACAGTAATGTTGTTGCAAAATTCAACAGCGTAAGTTTCAGCATTAACCGTAAGCTTGACAGCATTGATAATTAGAAGCATTACATTTTTGCAAGATGGAAATCTGATGAAACTTGAAAGACAATTTACAAGTATGTAAGACGTAGAGCTAGCAGCTTGTGTAATGAAAAGCAATTTCATTTTGCCAGAAGATACTCTGAGTTACAGGACAACCTACAAGGATGAAAGATGTAGAACCAAATATGAAAGTATTAAATTATTATTATGGTTGTTGTTATTATTATTGTTTATTTATTTTGTATAATATACATAGTCAAAATTATCATGTTTCTCATTGCTATCATTGTACTTTCAGATTATGAGTTCCCCTTAGATCGTATCTCCCCTCTCTTTTACCAAACATAAGTTGTATGTTGTATGTTCTATATATCTGTAACAATGAATTGAGTTTTATGATGTCATCAAGTTTCATGGTGTTGGATTTTAAGAACAGTATATTTGTATGGTCCCTATACCCCACTTTGTGAACAATTATGATGGCCTCCTTTTGATGTCTATATAAAACCAACACATGACTGTATTTCCCCAGACCTCTGAGCAGTAGTTTATGTACGGTTGGATTAAGGAACAGTACAGGGTGAATAGAGCCTTTTGGTCCAGAAAATATCTACACTTGCCCATTATGGCCACATTTTTTGCCACTTTACCACAAATATTGTTTATGTGTGGTCTCCAGCTAACCTTATGATTGAAGATCACACCCAGAAATGTGTATTCCTTGACTTGTTTTATTTGAACATTATCAATATTGATTTGAATCTGAATGTCACTATTCCGTTTGCCAAATAAAATTATTTTTTATTTATTTGGTCGGGACAGTGCATGTTAATGAACATACATGTAAACAAGCCTGTTTGTATTGTAGCCTTGAGCTAATTTCCAGCCGTCGTCCCCCATGCGCACTCTCAAACACACTCTCTTTCATTCTGGCCTATTATACATGTTTTTAGTGCTAGGGGGAAACCGGAGTACCCGGAGGAAACCTACGCAGACACGGGGAGAACATGCAAACTCCACACAGAAAGGCCCCATCCCTGGTGGGAATCGAACCCGGACCTTCTAGCTGTGAAGCACGAGCACTAACCGCTGTGCTACCGCACTATTCCAATATAATAATTTTTGTTTTCAATAAGTTCAGCGATAGTTTGTTTCTATTAAACCATTCTTTGAGTTTGAATAATTCTGTTGTGACCTCTGATATGAGCAGTTATAGGTCTTTGCTGGAGCCTAGTATAGTTGTGTCATCTGCAAATAATATACATTTTAGCGTTGTTGAGACTTCACACAAATCATTGATGTATAGCAGAAACAACTTAGGCCCTAAAATCGACCCGGGTTATGTTCCTCAATTTGTACATACTGTTGTCTTTCAGTCAAATATGACTTCAACCAATTGTTAGCGATCTCTCTAATCCCATTATTATTTAATTCATTTAAGAATATTTAGTGTCAAAAGCTTTCTGGAGGTCTATGAATATACCCAAACAATACAGATTATTATCTATATTGTCGGTGACTTCTTAACTTAGATTGATTAGAACATGTGCAGTTGACCTGTTGTTTCTGAACCCATACTGAGACTCATTGAGTAAGTTATGTTTCTTCACAAAGCTGTTCAGGCGGGCAGCAAAAAGTGCTTCCAGAATCTTCGATAGTTGAGGAAGAATAGAGATCGGTCTATAATTTGTAAATTGATGATTATCCCCACTTTTATAAATTAGAACGACCTTGGCCATCTTCATGAGGTCGGGGAATTCACCAGTTGAAAAGGACAGATTGCATATATGTTATATGTTTTGTATTACTTTTTTGATCATGTTCATGTCAAAGTCGTTCCAATCAGTATATGTTTTATTCTTGAAAGCTTGAACTATTTTAATTATTTCATTTTCTTCATTCAGAATGCAATAAACGGGAGGGAACAATAATCTACGTGAATGATAATACATATGGCTTAGGGAAGGGATGTAAATAAACTCTAAAGACTGAATTGCAGGAACTTGGATTGCATGGTGTCAAAGGCATACCCTTGAACTAAAGATAAAGAGTTCAAGTTTGCATCTTAACAGGTCCTACATCGGATTTCCAGACAATGAAAGAGGGATACATGTATTGTTAATTGTGAACATACTCTTGACTTTTCTCAACACATCCATATGCGTCACGGGAATAATGTTTGACAACTTTCTGGACGCAATACTATCACAGTAATGTAAACAACAACTATCCTACATGTATCAGTATTTAAACAAAAGCTTCATAGAGGAGCAGCATTAAAAGGTACCCCCCCCCCCCCCCCCCCCCAAATGTCTGCTTTAACAAAACACTCAAGGATAACACAACATTTATTGCAGACAAAGTCAGCTACAGGGCCATTAATCATTGCTGGATTGGACCGCTAGCTTAATATTTCAGGTCTATGTACATCTTTCTTTGAGCTCACCTATTCTTGTGAACCTAACCTCTTTACAGTGTGTGGGGGGAATCAATTTCATCCCTCTGCAAGTTCACCGTAACAAAGTGATCCAACAGAAGGCCCTTTTTTTTCTTTTTTTGCCGTTAGAGGGTGACATGTCATTGCAAGGTCAATGTAACTTTCGGCTGCTTTTGTCTCGCGTCATCCCTGACAAAAGGAGTTAGTCGACACTGCTGCTCCCAGTCTAGACACCAAAGTATACTGTTCGAGCGTCCCGAAGTGATGTGACAATTGTAGCTTTCCTTTTTTCCCCTCTCCTTGGTCCTTTTACCCTGCCTATACTTCACCTCCTTCCCCTGCACTTTATGCCAGTCAGCACTTCCCCCCCGGTGGAGGAAGGGGGTTGGGTTGAATTCGTTTGATCCCCGAGCCATCTCCTGTGCCTCTCCGTCTAGTTGCTTTCTTTCGCTTCTTGTCGATCCACCGTTGGCACAAAAGTGGTGCGCCGTACTTAGCGTCAAATCCCGCTTCAAAGACGTCCTGACTCTTACCCACGGGGCTGCCAAGTCCGGGGAAGGCGAAATTGGAAAGGTGCTCGAATGCCACTGTGTCAAGTATGATCCGTCATGGGCAGTTAGCATCAAATGGTTATTAATAAGATTTGGGCGCCAGCTTTCAAATGGGATGCGATGATCGACCCTTGAGTTTTCAATCATCCTTTTTTCATCAACTGTTCATTAGCCGTACTGCCAAGTCCACTCACTGTAAATGCCACTGCTTATTCAAACCTCCAATAATCTCTCTTATTTGTCGAGATGAATACAATTCCACTCAAGAGTATTTACTTTCGTAGATACTCTTAAAAGTCTAGAAGGTTTAGAATCAGGTGTGTGTGTTGAATTTGGGAAGAGCTGAGGGAAATGAAAAATGATTAGATACATGGACTATGAATACATTTACACTTTGGAATAAGACTTTTTGCTTCATAGCCTTTTCTTTACAGCCACTCGCTGCTACACTGCCTCACCCTGAGTTAGAGTTGTTGTTTGAAAATAATTATATGGTAAAAGTAAATGTGATAAAACTGCTCTCACTTGAAATATTTGATGACTACCCAACCGCTACAATTCTACAAGTACATCTGTAAAGTCAAGCCATTTTTTTGAAGTACCGCTTCTCTTGATTTTCGTCTATTCCTTGCTGTTCGGCTTCTGAGAGTTAGCAGGTCTTTCGGCACATGTCTCGATAAGCGCGGCTCCTCTCACGCTGTGTCTCTGGTTGGGGAAGCCATATTTGTTAGCAGATATTTTGAGACCCAACTTCCTTTTCAGAGACAGTCGGTGTTTTAGAGAACTCACATTGGAGATTTAAACAGCTACATTGAGCTATTTGAGTATAGATGTCATTGTAGATAACATATTGTGATTTGATAGATGTCACTTTTTGAGGGGTTGGCTAAAGCTTAAGATAGGCCAGTACGGGGTGAGAGAAGAGGTGCCTCACTGTTACAGAATGCAGTCAGCTGCTGATAGCATAACGAAACTGGTCAATCAGTGTAAGCAACATTTTGTTTAGGGATCAATAAAGACACTCCACTCTCCTTAAGCATTCATCACAGTTTTTTTATTTATGGTAATAGACCGGTGCTCAATGTGTAAATCAGTATAGACTCTTGAACTGGAGTGATGGATTGGAGTAACAGGCCAACACAATTGCCAAATTATCTTTGAAGAGTTGGACTATAGGTCTATAATATTGTCTAAAATCATCAAAAGAATGCATAGGTGCATTTAGGTTATTCCCATTGGGTGCCTAGTCCCGGGACCGATCCACTGAGCCACCTGCCTCCCCCCGTGCACGATGCACGCATCCTCTTAAACAGTGCATGATTTGTCTCTGACTTGGACATTTCAAACCAGATTATGTTTCACCTCTTAACCCCCACCTGAACTGAGCAAATGTTCACCAGTTTGGTGAAGCTTCTTGAAAAAAAGGAGATGAAAACGCAACAAAAAATATATATAAATATATATATTTGTCCATCTTAGCTTTCAAATAAGGCGTTACTCTGGCCAATAGGCTTTAAGCTTCAGTTGAGAGGCTTTTAGATTTTGGTAAAACTGGAGAAAATGTTTAAGGCGGGGGTAAAGAGGTTAACAATAAACAAATGACCAATTGCCAACATAAAGCTGGATTTATACTCAATATCATATGTGAAAGAAATAATAGAGGAGTATCAGGCCTCGCGATCTACTGCTTATATGTAAAATCTTATTGAGCCACATTTGTGTTGTCGCCGCTCACCTATCAATGAGATGGACTGACCCGCACTCATACTGCTTCTGTGATTTACCAGTCTTTCCCAAAGATATGGGTTGTGCTCAAGCCCCGCAGCATTTATTTTACCTTTATTTAACCAGGATAGTCCCACTGACTCCTGGCTCTATAGAAGGGATCCAACTGTACATATTTGTGTGTGTTTTCAGTCTTCTAATTATAGGGCCCAGACCAATACAACGAGCTTAGTTAATAATATAAGGGTAACCTTGCCATTTACCTTGATCCATTATATGAGCAAATCTTATGACATTGACTTTCCTACCTTCCTCTACACCGTGAAGAATCTTGGATGCAAGAAAAGTGCAGTATAAATTACCTCTACGTGCAATTTTCTTGCTAAGTATGATATCATGGTATCCTTGAACTCTCAATAATGTTAACAAAAGTGTTTTTCATGTGGGACGTTTCAGCAGCGGATCAGGTGCAACAGAATCCTAATTGTCTTCATAACCTTGGTTAGGATGATGCAAGGTGATGTAGCCTTTTTATTACATCGTCTTGTTTTTGTTTATTAGGTATTAAAAGGGGATCAGAGCACATGAGGTGGAATTACTTTTTGGACATCTTTCTTCTATTACACAGATAGCCTTAAAATAAAGGACATGGCTTTTTATATAAACTGTTATTGTGTTTATTTGGTCAGAGACAGTACATGTTTGAACTAGTGCTGTCTAACGATTAAAATATTTGATTGCGATTTATCGCATAAATGTCATTGTTAACTCGCGATTAATTGCTAATTAATTCATACATCTAGGTTCCTCAAATATACAGCACAGTGCAGGAGTGTTGGGATAGAAAGCACACTTATTTAATTTAATTTCTTTCCTTACATCGTTGTCTTGTACAACAACAGCAGTGCCCTAGCACATACATGACGGCATATCTGATGAAAATAATGCAGTAGCAAGAAGAAAGACAGCTTCGTTCTTGCTTTAACCTGAGGGAGCAGCTTCGTAGCATCAGGTAAAGCCAGGCTGCTCCACTTTAGTTCCAAACTTTGTTTTGTTTAACAAAAAGAGTTGTCCAAAAAAAAAAAAAAAAACCTTGAGAAAGTGTCTCCCCTTTTCCTGATAAGTCCATAAGCTGTCATCAGCGTTGTTAGCCAAACAAACCAATGTCCTATTTCTCCTGTAAACACCGGTCACGTGTTGAGCTCCCACAGCAGCAGCTGCAGCAGAGAGCTATGTGAAGCTGGCCCCCTTTAAACGAAAATGTGTACATAAACAGTGTTGCGAACGTTACTTTAAAAAAGTAATTTGTTATAGTTACTCACTACTTGTTCCAAAAAGTAACTGAGTTAGTAACTGAATTACTCTATAATGAAAGTAATTCATTACCAGGGAAAGTAACTATTTGCGTTACTGTTTAAAAAAAAAAAGGCTTTATATCAAACTATTTAGATTTTTTTTTACAGTTTTCAATAGTCAGTTGAACTGAGTAGAACAGACAGGTGTTTGTATTTATGTACTATCATGTAAAAGATGTTCATAGTTACTGAATGAACTGAATGGGGGGTAGAAAGCCTCTGTGACAGAATGGTATTGACCAGTATTTGTGCTGCTGTTTTATTAATGTAGGAATACGGCCGTATTCAAAGAGAATGGGGAGGAACAGGAGTAAAAGAAACATGTACTAACGCAGTGATCAGGGCAGACTTTACGCACAGGCATTGTGTATAAAGTCTCTCTGTTCATTCATCAGGCAAAACGTAAAACAATCAGCAAATATAAGGTTAACACAAAGTTATCGGCCTGCTGTCTCTCTGGAACGGAGAGAGCTGAGAGAGCGAGAGGGAGCGGGGAAAGACGCGTCTCCACCGATTCTGCATCTTTGCGTTAAAAATAAGTTCAACACAACAGATCAATGATCACCAACTCGATTCTCCCCCGCGGCCGCACTGTGGGGAGGACGAACCGCGGGTCGGGGACACACGTAGTTTTTGGAGCAGAGAGCACGAGCTCTGCGCACACAGGCAGCGCGAGTCTCCGTGAGACTCCGCCCACCCTCTCCCCTGCTCTCCCCATGCTGACACCGCGGAGCTCATTCAGTCCAATTGTAACGAGCCACTTTGTTGACCCAGTAACGATAACGGCGTTGTAACGACGGGGAGAGTAATGAATTAGATTACTCCGTTACTGAAAAAATAACGCCGTTACGTAACGCCGTTATTTTAAACGGCGTTATTCCAAACACTGTACATAAACGATCGACACACATTTTTATTTGGTTTATCTGATAGTAACAGATACAAAAACACAGACAAACTGTAACATAAGTCTGATGTATGTATCATAGTGCTTATAGCAGAAGCTAATTTGTCCCTAGATGACATTTGAGCTTGATGAGGGGCCAGGTACACAGAGGTCCAGCAGAGCGGCTCATGCATTGGGCTCATGTGGCGGCTGTGTAGGTCGGCAAATTGAGACAAATGAATCGCGCAATAAAAAATGTGACGCCGTTAAAATTGATTTACGCTAACAAGTTAATCACGCAGCATTTTGGACAGCACATGAGACAATGGATTGTAGCCATAGTTTGCATATGTTTACATCAGTGTTCACAGCATACTTGCCAACATTGGGTTGTGAAAAATAGGGAGAGTTTTTTTCCATCGGTGTATCGTGCCAGGTGCGTTTGTAATTGTTGATGTTGATTATGTGGATCTATAAAGTTTCTTACGGTCAGACTTGCTCGTCATATCACAGTTCAGGTTGACGGTAAAGTTTTGAGTGTTTATTGAACTGATCCTGAATGGAGCAAAGGGGCACACCCTGAATGCAATTAGACATGCAACCAATCAGAAAAGGCATAAAGACATAATTTATTCACCAAATGAGACTACAGATGGACAGGGCGATGGCTGATGGATAATTCAGGCCTGTTAAACCCTGATAGCAAGAGTAAAAAAAAAAAAGCTTAAATCTGCTGCTATATCATTACATCGCAGACCAAACACAGCCATTTAAGCTGAGTATGATTTTCAAAGACTTTATCATCCGACTTGAGCGTAAGTGGCCCTGAAGCGAATCGCTGCAGCACAGTGCCATGGTACAGTAGCACACCCCCACCCCGCCCTGGGACAGACACTGAACGGAAAGGCTATTATACATTTTTCATTAAGTTTCCAGGCACTGCGCCACATCAAAGGCTCACAGAGATAGAGGGGAGGCCGAGGAGAGAGGCAGGATGTTCTAATTAACTTCACAGTCACGGCCCCCTCTTATTCCCCATGTAGCAGCGTCTGTGCTGGCCCGCCGTCTGAGGGGGGCCTTGTAAATGCATCCACCGCCTCCAACGACAAGTTAGAGAGTAGAGCTCAACCTAAAGTAACAATGTGGGGGACACTGGGATGGGAAGTGTTGTTCAACTGTAATAAAAGTTACTTTATGTGTAACAATACATGTTTTAAATCAGGTAACCGAGTTCTTTTACATTGACGTCAATTATGTTGCGTCTATGTTGGTTTCTCATCATAAATCGTTTCTGTACTATTCATTAAAAGCACATGTTGGTGAGTGAATGATTATGAATGAATACATAAAACATTACACCAACTTAAAACCCTAAAATTAAGCACAGATTAAAGCCTGTTGATTTGGCTGTTAAAATAAAGGCCTTTTAGTGCGTCCTCATCCTACTTGTATTTGTCTGGAGTAGGGCTGGGTATCGTTAAACATACCAGTATGGTATTGTAAAAAAAAAGGTACTACTGGTAAAGTATCGGAAGCATGTACAGATGAGATGTCTGTTGGGTCTATGGACAGCAGTGATAGTCTGTGATGTTATAAAGTGGGGAGAGAGATTGAAAAATGTCAACATCATGGCGTAATTCGGTTGGAAAGCCCTACTGATTGGACCAGGAAACTACTCACAGTTTGCGAACCGGTTCACAGCAAAGCTCGTCTCATTGGTCAAATCAAATCAGCAAAGAGACTTTAAACAACAGACAAAAAGTTATTATATAAACTTTGTGAAACATTTAAACTGACAGACCATCACTTTAAAGGAAGTTATTGGTTGTTTCACCTTTTTGTTGTTGTCATGGAATAAATATGTTTTATGGTTCTAGTTGACTAATATTTAAGTATATTGTAGGTATAGGAAAAAATTATTGTTCAGGTATTGGTATCGTGGTATCATTAACCGCCTGAACCGAGCACATTTTCTGCCATTTGGCTTTACCCAAATCTATAGACTTCTTGAAAAAAGAGCGACAAGAACGTGAGAAAAAAAATCAATGAAATATGTGACAAAAAAGTGACAAAAAAGCCATAAAAGAGCAACAGAAATTAGAGACGAAATCCAGGATGAAAATGCGACACAAGAGGGGACTAAAACATCAAAACACAACAACAACAACAAATTATAAATAAAAAGTCCAAAAAGTGACGAAAATGCAGTAACAATGTGAGGAAAAAAGTTTGAGTGGCTAGAGTTGTGTGGGACGGTGGGGGGGCTGTGGCAGAGGAAGAGGAAGCCAGAGGAAAGGGCCTTGAGGTGCTGCTTCCGCCCCGCCCCGAACAGGAAACAAGTCCTGCCCTTTCCCGGCGAGTCAGTCTCATGGGAACTAATGGGGGTGAGTTTCAATTTTAATATCAGCAACTTTTTAGACAAAACTTGGCAAACTTTTCCCGGAGACTTTGAACACAGCAACAGCATAAATGCTCACTCAGCAGGAAGGAAAACAGTCTATAATTTTTTTTGAGTGCTAAAAGGTTGGGGAGAACAAAATATTAGACGGCGCAATAAAACTATAGTGGGGACAGTGTGAAAGGAAAAGTGGTCCATAATTTATTTATAGCTTTTTTATTTCTCAAATTTTGCTTTAGCTGACTATAAATTAAACCATGCTTTCCATTTTACAGATAGAGACATCTTTATATTGTACAACAGAAATCGTTTCTACAAAATAGACGCTTTATGCTTTGATTGCACTTTGACATTTTCTCAGTGTGCTTCACCAGAAATGCTTTTTGACTTCACAGACTGTTGAAAACCATTTCAGGTGACTATACTTTATGGAGCTCTTTGAGAAAATGCCAAGAATGAAGGGTGGCCATTTTTGAGGAATTTATAATACAAAACACATTTTGAGTTTGAGAATTGAGTTCACCGTTTTTTTGTGTGTTCATTCAGAATCAGAATCAGAGTCAGAATCGTTTTTATTGCCATCATTTGAGAACAGGTTCACAAAAAAAAAAAAAAGCTATACAATGTTAAACTATAAGGCTATAGGGGCATGCATAAAGAATATTAAAATAAATAAGATAAAAAATAAAAAGTAAAATATGGTAAGACGACAACATTTTGACATATAATATTGACATTCATAGTTTAACGCTTTCGATAAGGATCACACAATGTAAATATTGTTTAAAATAATTCCAAACTTTTGATGGGAACTATAGGTTAAATATATATATATATATATATATATATATATATATATATATAAAGCACTTTTCAACTAGATACCCTGCTTGTGTGTCTACGGGTTAGACACACATAAAGCTGATCACAAATTAACTGCCAGGGCACGACAGGGCGCCCAGAGGAGGTGTAGTAGAGACACCAAACCTGCATCCAAGCACTCACTGGGCACCCACGCAGCCACAGCCAAGCTCTGCTCCCGAGGCAGAGGGGTCCTTGTATTGAAAGGAAAGCTGAACAATGGGTTGAATAAAATAAGACCAAGTAGTAAAATACTGGTCAAATGTGTGATTACCCTATTACTTTAATAATATACAAAAGTTAAGAACAAAATTAATAATAGAATAAGACTTCTTTGTGACGTAAGTATTCACACAGTCACAACTGCAGGTCCATTCCAATGCTCTCAATCATGGTTGTGCAAAACTTATACTTTATTTATGATATGGCACTTTGCACTGCTGGTGGACCATCCCATCTCCTGCTCCTCTGCTGGGTCCCTGACGTGGATTCCTGCTTAGTGTGAGTCAACAGGAAATTACATGTGCTTTTCACAAACTACAGCTGCTCTGTCATCTTAATAAAATTAGAGAGCTATTATACCTCCTGGCAGAGTGCTGACGGAAACCGCTCCTGTGTCATCCGATGACTTTTACTGAAGTTTGCAGGAAAAGTGTGCGAGAGAAACAACAACACATAATGTTAAATTTGCTTCATTTGCTTTATTCATCTTTAAATAGTCAATATACACTGTAAGACAAAAGCTGTTTGAATGGTAGCAGCCATTCCTAACACGATGATCCAGGCTCAGGCCGTTAAAAAACAAAGCCCGTTAAAAGAAAACAAAAAACAGACAAACAATAGAAGGAGGGATGACAAAACATATCCGCAATAAAACTAATTTCCTTGATTACAACACAGTTCAGCCACTCAAGGATACGAATTAAAGATGTATTGGTTGTTTTAGCTACAGCCGCATCCTTTCACTGCTCGCTGGCTGTAGTGATTGATTGACTGAGGCTTTGTCCAATGACATGTGTTAACGTCACCTTGGCCTTCTAGAAGGCCTTAGGGACATGTAAACCCAGGCCTCTGATTGGCTGGAGGGTCCGCTTATGTTCTGCTGTATTCGCCTGTTGTTTTTTATGGAGGAGATCCTATCACATACACGTTTTTCAAAGCAGTCCCATTGTTATTTTAGATTCTTTCTATCAAAAAAGTGTGCCTTTTATCGACCGCGTCTTAGATATTGTGGGCTATCGAGCTGGTGTTCTTACAATTTCCTATTAAAAAGAACTAGTCTTTGGAACTGCTCTTTGAAATGAACGCAGCAAAGGGCAAAACATCTGATTGGATGGCTAGATAACGTTGGAGAAAATATGAAGAAAAAGAAGAGCTTTATTTTATAGCACAGACATGGTCACAAAGCGCTTCACATGAGACAATTTTACATTCACGCCATACACGGTGGTGGTAAGCTACGTATGCTATGTAGCTTCAGTTAGAAACTACAGCATTTCAAATAATGTTAGGATCTTTATTATAATACATTTGGATTATTGTACAATTGTTCAGGCCAGCAAAGAAGGCTTTGAAGGCCTCGACTGCTTGCCACAGCAGTCACAATAACAATACAGTGCCTCTCGAAAGTACTAATATACCTTGAACCTTTTCACATTTTGTCATGTTTACAACCATAAACATAAAGATTTTATTTTTAATGTATTACTGAAAGTTCACACACAAGTAACAGACAACTGTGAAGTTAAAGCAAAATGATACATGATTGTGTTTTTTTTTTTTTTATAGAAAAGTGAAAAGTCGGGCGTGCACAAGTATTAATACAGCATGACTTAATACTTTGTGGAACCCCTTTTGGGGTACCTCTTCTGGGGTATGACTACAAGATTTGCACATCTAGAGACTGACATTTTAGCCCATTCCTCTTTACAAAACAACTCAAGCTCTGTCAAATTAGAAGGAGAGCGTTTGTGAACAGCAGTTTTCAGGTCTTTCCACAGATTTTCAATATGATTTAGGTCAAGACTTTGACTGGGCCATTCTAACACATTAACATGTTTGTTTTTAAACCATTCCATTGTAGATTTAGCTTTGTGTTTAGGGTCATTGTCCTGCTGGAAGGTGAATCTCCGCCCCAGCCTCAATTCTCTTGCTGACTCCAGCAGGTTTTCCTCCAAAATGTCTCTGTATTTGGCTCCATCCATCTTCCCAACTATTCTTACAATCTTCCCAGTCCCCGCTGAGGAAAAGCAGCCCCATAGCATGATGCTCCCCCACCATATTTGACACTGGGGATGGTGCACTCAGGACGATGAGCAGTGTTAGGTTTGCTCCATACATAACGTTTTGCATTTGGGCCAAAAAGTTAAATTTTTGTCTTATCTGACCAAAGCACCTTCTTCCACATGGTAGCTGTGTCCTCCATATGACATCTAGCAAACTTCAAACGGGATTTCTTATGGCCTCCTTTCAATAATGGCTTTCTTCTTGCCACTCGTCCATGAAGGCCAGATTTGTGTAGAGTACGACTTATAGTTGTCCCATGTACAGATTCCCCCAGCTCAGCGGCAGTACGTCCCAGCTCCTCCAGAGTTATCTTGGGGCACTTGGTTGCATTTCTTACCAGTGCTTCCGAATGATGGATTGAACAGTGCTCCGTGAGATGTTTAAATCTTGGGAAATCTTTGTATAACTTAACGCTGCTTTAAACTTTTCCACAACTTTATCCCTGACCTCTCTGGTGAGCTCCTTGGCCTTGGCCGTTTGGGTCCATGAGGACAGGGGGGGAGGCGAAATGCTAACAACATGTTCGGTGTTTTTGCGTGACTGAGCGCACGCGTAAATACCAGACAGGTACGCATCAACTCGTCTAAGCTCAGGTAAGAACATATCTCAGTATGCAAAAACTGTGGCCTATTCCTTTAAATGCTTTATAAATAATTTAGGGCCAGTTTGAAGACATGGTCTTTTAAGTTCTAGTTTGGACCCTTTTTAACTTTGTTATTTACCCACATTTAAATTTCATTCTCTTATCGTTCGGCTCCCGTCTGCACACTCACTTTGCTGCACGGAGAGACATTATCGTAGCGATGATAATAGGAGGTCTTGTAAGATTGTTTGCACGCTTGTTTTTGGCAGTGCCTCAGACAAGGTCAAGAGCACCAGGATAAAAACGTGTTGTGTACAAGGGACAGCTTAAGTAGTAGGAGTAAATTAGGGTACAAGGAAGTCCATTTCTTTTGACATCGGTGAGGATACAACAACAGGGATGAGGCTCTGGATGTCTATAAGAACAATTATGTTTCGGTAAATCATCTAGTGAAAAACAGCGACAGAGAAAGTGACTCGTGACTTTGGCTTTGCCATTATGTTGTAAATACAACAGCTGAGTAAAATCATTATTCAGAGCCATTAAACAGGATAATAACCAATAGTTTTGTATCATTTATTTATTCTGGGATTGCAAACGTTCTAAAGTTCACTTTCAGGACCCACGGCTTTTGAAACTCATCAGTGATCATTTCATTAACATACAATAATTTCAATACAAAAACACAATGCAATCTGACTGAGGTACTGATTAACTTTAACCGTTCCAAGAGACACACTGCCTGATCAAGTATATTTTCAAAAAGACTTTAAATTATACTAAATATATTATCAAATGTATCTGTCCCGAATCAAAGCACAGCTCCTCTACAGAGCTAAAGAACCTCCGTTGATCAGTGGCTTCAGCTGCTATCGACCACAATCAAACGTACATGAGAAAACAAAGGCTAGTAGACATAAATATTAATGATAGAACTTATCATTGTCAAAGCCTTTCCGGTCCGAGGCCTTCCCAGTAAGCTGATACAATGCAACTTCCCCAAACCTTATCACAAAGCAGTTGATAACGCTGTCTGGAAGATTTCATCGTATCTCAACATTTGATTCATGACTGCGTGGTCTATACTACATCTTTGTTTCAGAAGTTTGTAAACCACTGTGAAGCTAAGTTCTGTTCTCAACATTTTGGAGTTTATTTTCTTTTGTTTGATATAAACTCGTGTTGACATTTTGTACTGAAAAGAGGGATCATTAATCTGCAAAGAGATTGTCCACTGGCTTGATAGAAACCGCGTTGCCTTTCATTGTTCAAAGACACACAGATACAGTCATACGGGCGGAAATGAAGGTTATTTTATGCCATACAATCAAGTCAATACTTTGTACATGCCCTCATGCTTTTCAAAAGTAATCTCGGGCACAAAGATAACATCAAATCTACTGAGACCTACATGACCCTACATCAGTGCCGTGGCACAGTGATTGGAAGCTCCACCAAGGGCCTTGTAACGCTGTATGTGCAAATACTTTTGACACAACTCGACACCCGACGCCTTCACAACATCAGAGCCGGGTCATTGTCTGCTTCAGTGTTTGCATTAATGACTGAGCAGCACTAGCGAGAAAGCCCTCTCACCACCAGTGGACCCCTGATTAGCACTCATAATGGATAAAACAGCCCGAGCTCAAGTAACTGCTCTTCCCCAGTGGGATCACCTACGCAGCCTTGCAAACATTAATTGGCAATACAACCTTGAATTCAATGAGACAAAATTTTTTTTAAATTACTACAACTATGTGTTTCCAATTAGTTTTTTCCATGTCATCCAGGGATAATGAGTTGGAAAATCACTGTCTGAGTCGTCTCGTCACGTAATCTCAAAGGTCCCTGTTGTCTTTGTTAATCCATAACCGCGCCATAAACAACTATCAGGGAACAGATAATGGAATTTCAAGTACTTTATCTGTTGCATAAATGATCTTTTGTCTTGAAATATCAGCAATGGAGTCATGTGCTGCTGATGATAAACCCTCTGGTACATTTACAATAGCTCATACTGAAAATGATTTTACTATGGCATGTGGCCCAAGTGAGGAACGTCCAGGTGCGCTCAGAAAAGGAGTATATTTAAAAAAAAAAAAAGTGACCTATATTTTTATAACTGCTGTCTCATGTCTCGCACTAATGTCCAGTCCTCGCACGGCCGTACTTTAATTTATTTGAAATGATGAATTATTTCAAAAGTGTCAATTGGTCCTGGGGCCATATCTCCAGGTGGCGTTCCTGAGATATACAGTAGCTGTCTAAATTTAAATGTAGTGCTAAAATGCAAACCAACCCCGTCGGTCACATATTTATTTAAACTTTAGCTTGTACTTTTTTCTGAGTAATATAATTTGAAAGCAATTTGCCCCTCTTAATATTTTGATACTCTTTCCACTGCACCATGGGTTTCAACTTTCAAACCTTTTCCCAACCGAGAGGTACTTAATACGACCGGCAGAGAGCTACTTGGGCTTTGAGGATATTTCAGAAACAATTGGAACAAGGCGTGGTGCTTCCTGGACATAGAGTAGCCAGGATGATCTTTCAGCACAATAAGAAAATCACTTTTCCTCCTGACAATTTACTATATTGAAGATATATAAATGTATACAAATTGTGTTCAGAACAAAAACTGAAAAGCAACTACAGCTACCAAGTTACTGGTCCGTATACTGCACAAATTAGACGTAACAACACCTAAACTGTGGCTGAATGGTGATTTGAAACAGATTTGAGAGGTCTGTGTAGGCTCTCGGTCATACAGCAGTTGTCCATCTTCAGTGAAGGTTCTTGAGTCTTCTTCTGTACTCTGGGGGGGGATGTGTCGAGCTGTTCATAGAGGGGAACTCCTCCCCATGGTCTTTATCCGGACTGCAGGTTGAACTGAACTTTAGTGCACTGACGAAGCCTTTTGGATAAGAGGCGAAACGTTCGACACATCAACTAAAGCGTCCAGAAGACGACTCAAGAACCTTCATTGAAGATTTGAGAGGAGAAAAAGAAAATACAGATGCAAAGTGCAAAGTGTTAATCTGAATTGAAACCCTTGAAAAAAGTTTTCTTTTGCGAAACGTTCTGCTCTGTGTGGGATTCTTGCAGAACAAATGAGTGTCTCTCCGTGTAGCTTATGGACACCTTGGCAATTATACAGCAGTTTACATTGTGTACTACAGGCGAGGACGCTGCATGCGCTTTCCTTTTGACTTGAACAACAATGTTCTCACTTCTCCAACTTACTTTGTATTATCCTAACATACAAAATTCAGATCCAAGTCTTCAAAACGCTCACCGCAAGAAGTAACTGAATGAAAAGTTAAGTTTACCGTCTCTGTCTACTCTTTAGATCAGCAAAACATGCAATTGGAAGCTGACAGGACTCAAAACTGTCACAATGTGGCGCTAATGAAACACTACGGTATTTGACGCGCCTGCCAACGCAGTGAAGCTCGCACGGCTGTCGATAGACTCTCCAGATGAGCCTATTAGCTTATTCTTTCTGTCAGCAGCCGCCTGATAAGTACAGAGCTGACTGTGGCCTTCAAAGCTTACCATTTTCCTTTGGGAGGAGGGGGGTAAAATAAGAGGCGAGAAGTGGCTCTCAGCTCTCGGCTGAATTAAAAAAAGGGGAGCAAGGATGTCCCCCGCAGAGCATCACTGGGAAACAACTGTCCGATCAGATAGGAGGGCTAATGAGTAGACTGTATGATTTGTCTAGACATTGATACAGGAGAAGCAGGGAGATTGGGAGTCATTGTGAGTCAAAGCGACTGTTTTGAGGCAATTATGACTATGGAAGTGTATGCAATAATCAATCCCCTAAAGTCATGTGGGGAATGTGGCTGATACTCTCTGATGACATAGGGAGGTTAGTCGACCAAACCAATTCCTAATTTTCCGAACCCTGATTATTCTCGAAGATCAGTTTATGTCTTTCACAACTTTGAGGGAGCAACTTTCTACTGTTATGTCATACGATGTGGCCCGTGGACTGTGGTTATTCACAACCGTCTGTGAAAACAATATACAAGGAGACACAATGGATACTATGAAAAAGTACATGACCTTTAAACTATCACAAACTAATGCTAACTTTTGTTGATCAAAGCAAAACAATTAGCCGTCTTGTGATTTTTGTTGAAAATCCAATTCCCTGTTGATCTGGTTAACCCAAATTAGATTAATTTTAATTTGTTTTGTGGTCACAGTTCATTTTGACTTTTGGAAAAACAAAACTGTGCTAATGTAAAAGTTCATCCAGGAGTGGACATGGACCAGATCTTGGGCCACTGCATTTGATAACACAACACATTCTTAAAAGGTGCATTATCAAACTTTTTATGTGAAGAAAAAATAATAATCTGTTTGACTTTCAGTGAGCCAGTGGCTGGTTAGCATGTTGCCTGAACTTTCCATCACAGTAGCCTCTGTGATGATCAGTATGGAGGACCATGGCTGCCAAAACAATAAATAAATATATAAATAAAAAAATAAAATAAAGAATACATGAATCAAATAAAGACAACATTTGCTAAGAAATGCATGCATTTATTGTAATAAGTGCATTTATTTATTTATATATTTATGTATTTATTTTTATTTTTATTTATGTATTTCTGTATTTATTTCTGAATTTATTTCTGAATTTCTCTTAATGTATGCAAATCATTTGGTGGGTCTGGATGCCGCTGCTGTAAGGTGATTGGTTAATCTGGACAAGGCACATGTCCAGCATAGACACACTTGAGTGCCTAATGTAGGTGGAAAAGCGCTAGACTATGAAGTAGAGTTCATGTTTGGTGATGTCTATGCTGGAGGCGAGATTCAAACCCCTGACCTTCCGATCATGAGACGACCAGCTCTGCCTTTCTACACTCAAAGTGCTTTCCAGCAAGGATCCACCCACCCATTCACAGTCTCATTCATACACCAGTGTATGCAGACACTGGGGGCAAGGCAGGTGAAGTGTCTTGCCCAAGGACACAACAACAGTGTGCCCTTGCAGGATTCAAACTGCCGATCCTCCAGTCACAAGATGACCCGCTCTGTGCCACTGTCAATAGACTGAAGCAGAGCTCATGTTTGGCAGTGTCTATGCTGGACAAGGCATGTGTGCATGGAGAAAGATTAACCAATCACCTTACAGCAGCGGCATCCAGACCCACCCCATGATTTGGATACATTAAGAGAAATACAGAAATAAATACAGAAACAAATGAATAACAAATGAATAAATACAGAAATAAATACATCCATCCATCCATTTTCTTCCACTTGTCCGTTGCCGGGTCGTGGGGGCAGCTGTTGGAGCTGCCCAAAACACATTGCACCAGCCCCTATGGCTCCTCCTGCAGGTGGTGGGTCCACAGAAGGACGGCCTCATGGTTCTAACCGGGCCTGGTGGTCTCTCATAAGGGGCGTCTGAACCGCTCTTTGTCTGACCCGTCACCTAGGACCTGTTTGCCATGGGAGACCCTACCAGGGGCACGAAGCCCCCGACAACAGAGCTCCAGGATCATTCGGGCGCTCAAACCCCTCCACCACGGTAAGGTGGCGGTTCCAGGACGGGAGAAATAAATACATAAAAACAAAAATAAATGCATAAATAAATAAATACAAAAATAAATAAATAATTACAGAAATAAATAAATACAAAAAGAAAAATAAATACAAAAATAAATAAATACAAAGAAAAATAAATAAATAAATACAAAAATACAGAACTAAATATATAATAAAATAATAAATATTTATTGTTTCGGCAGCCATGGTCCTCCATAGATCGGGGCTGGACTGGCACCGATCTACTTTTGAGCCGGTCGGACAAAATGAGTGAACAGGCCCATATTGCATATGATCATTATCTGCATGCAATTACTCAGCTCTTCCACCAGATCTATCTCCTTTTACTCCTTTTAATTAATGTGTGAGATGTACATTACTGAAACGTACATTACGTCAATATGCCAATCAACTTAAGAGTTGTCCGCAAATGCTATAATTACAGTCAAAAAGTCTATTGGCCATGTAGAGTAATGGAAACTATTGATTCTTCTTTAAGTGTGCACCTGAACAGAACAAAGAGAATACAAACATCTGGCCTTCACAATACTTCGATCAACGTTTTTTGCAGTTCCTCCTCAAAGCTGTCCACCACATTCCCCAATGTATCAACTTCAGAAAGCTGTGTGTCGGCTCTCCTATGAACACCTAATTGTTTTTTATTGCCTTTCTCGCCCACCTCAGATATGGTGTGATGACAAAAGATAAGCTTGTCATGCCAAGCTGTGTATCGACAGCCGAGGTGGGGAGAGAAAGGTTCCCTGCAGCAGATAAGCTCAGGGAGCGACGCCATTATGTGCACACGACTGTAATGTGAGCTCTATTAATGTGTTTAATTGCAGCCATTTGCCACAGCCCTACAGCTCCCGTCCACAATCGCTTGGCATCTGTGCAAAGTGTTATTTCAAAAAGCAAAATCCTCTGGAGGCACGCAACAATTATAATGCTCTTAAAGGCACACTGGCAAGCTATTAGGGCACAATTCAATTAGGTCCAGACGTCGGGGTGCCAAATGCCTCTCCACGGCTTTTATCCCATCTCTGCCAAACTTTTAATCTTTTTCATTTAAGTCCACGTCAGTTGACAGATCTATGATTCTCTTGATAACTTGCACAGTAAAATACCATTGTAGAGAGGGGCCTACAGTGGGGTTCGTCTTTGCTTTACAGCAAGAAGGTCCTGGGTTTGATTCCCACCTGGACGGGGCCTTTCTGTGTGGAGTTTGCATGTTCTCCCCGTGTCTGCGTAGGTTTTCTCCACGTACTCCGGTTTCCCCTACTACTAAAAATATGTACAATAGGTCAGGATGAATGATGTGTGTGTGAATGAATGATGGTGGTCAGAGGGACCATTGGACAGTATTTCTGTCAGTTTCCTCCAGGGGAAACTGAAGCTACAAATGTAGCTTACCACCACCGAGAGTGGAGTGAATGTAAAATCTCATGTAAGGTGCTTTGTGACCATGTCTGTGAAAGGCGCTATATAAATAAATAAAGCTCTTCTTCACACTTAAAGGTGTGATAACTCTACATCTTATATCAAATGTCATGTCACAAAGACTGTCTTCTACATAAAGTAGACTGTCTTTGTCAAACAACTTGTATGTATCAAGTCCAAATTTAAAATGTATATGACATAAAAATGGTGGGAGACCCCTGACCCATTTATACATTTTGCCAGTGGTGGGAGACTCGAGTCAAATGATTTGACTGGAGTTTGCAATTTTCAGAACTTGAGACTTACTTGACCAAAGCTCCAAAAAGACTTGACTTGACTTGGGACCCAATCCCATTTCTCTCACTTGGTCTCAGAACACTCGCTATGAGTTCCCTCCACATTAGAGTCCCCTCAGTGAGGGAAGTGCAAGTGAAGATTCTCCCCTAAGGAATGGGACAACACTATGCAAATTGTGGCAGAGAACGTGTTCCTTACGTCACGCGCAACATCGACGTGTCTGATTTCACCCCCGTTTAGTAGATAGCGGTAATACACAGTTTATACACATAAACTACAATAACAAGAAATACGTAGCTCCTGCCTCTTGTGTGTGCCATGTTGATTTATCTACGTTTGATAAATCAACGGAGAGGAAATATACGAAACAGTATCCGCGTTCGCCGTATGTTTGTGACGGTCGGGATGTTTCAGGTATGTTGTTTAATTTTGGCACTTGACTCAACTTAGCTGCCAACTACCATTGTGTCTAAAAACAAGACGGCCTACACATTCAGACCGTATAGTTTGCATCCAGTCTATTAAACAATTAAACATGATGCATTACTGTTTTCAATCAATAATCATCTATGTCACATAAGTCGAACGTAAACAAGCAACACTCCACACAGGAGAAAGGGTTCAGCTTGAGACCATTTTATTTACTCAAAGCTTGAATCAGAGTCAGTAGATTGAGAACCTGAATAAGCGCGAAACATCCACGTGTACACCGGGGCGCACCGAGACACACACCCGGCCGTGAGTGTCTATGGACGGGCAGACTCTGGCGAAGCACTCGGCATTTTTACGAACGTCGTCAAATAGCGACTTTCAAACTATAACTTGGAGGTCCATTGCATAAACATCTAACTAAGATATTCCAACACATTTCAGAATTTTGTCAGGCTTATTTGCGTATATATTCTTACATTTGTAGTTGTCGCTTCCACCGGTAGCCGCCATGTTTATACTCCCTCGGCCGCAAGTCAGCTCCTGACCTGACTCGCTGCGGAGGGGCCTTTTCAAGGGGAGATAGCCACTTCCTCTTGCTCCCTAAAGTATTGGGACACCTTACCCTTAAACGTGAACGCGCATAACCGAGTGCTAGGGTCTAAAACGAGTGCAAGTGAGAGAAATGGGATTGGGCCTTGCTCTTTGTGACTTGAGACTTTACTTGGACTTGAGGCCAATGACTCTCAATGACTTGCTGTGACTTTATAGTTATTATTTATTTGAGCGTAACTGTTGAAAGACAGGATTCATTGCGTAAAACCAGCGTATCTATTTTTACGTAATTAACTACATGCTTTTTCGGCTTCCCAACACAGCGCGTCTAATCAATACAGCGCGAAAAGGCAGGAAGAAATGTGTTTCTTCTGGTGCATTAAAAGTTTTCTAGAGTGAGTGAAGAAGTGAAGATTCATAGACGTTTATTGAGGACAGGAAAACGTTCAAAACATTGGACTGTACCTACAGCGCCGACAGGTGGCCTCCAGATCTACAATGCGGTAAGAGCTGGATTAATCAACAGAAATCTTGAGGACTTTTTGGCGTTTTAAGGCATTCACACGTAAGTTGCAGCATTTAGTAGCCATTTTACGCATCCACAGAGCCCAGTGACAGCGGGATTGAAGGGTGCGCGGAATCTACTTTGAGCAAACAAAATCCAAATCCATTAGATTTTAAAAGTTTGATTTTAGCCTAAGTTTTCAAAATAGCTATATCTTGAGAAAGCACATTATTTTCAAGTAGATTAAACACATTTTGAAAAGAAGAAACGCTGGCATTTACGAATGGAGGTGACTTGCCGGCTAAAGAAAGACTTTGACTTGTCTTGACCCCATGATCAATTGACTTGGACTTGCATTTAGTGACTTACTCCCACTTCGGCATTTTGCAGTTGATTAGTCTTAACCAAATAGCTACATTTACCTCCCTGCAAATCTCACAGATCTTTTAATGCACCTAACTGCTGCTCTCCCTCCCCCTCACCATCTCGGGTGCCATCAGAAAGTGGAGCGGGCTGAAGAAAAGCCTTGTCAGGACTTCAAACATCTCTCTTCATGTTTGCCTCCGCACCATCCCTGCAAATTAAGTCATTCCTCCCCCCACTCTTAATCCGAGTCTGTTCCATTGGTGAATGTCTTTATGTTTAGCTTACAGCTTCTCTATTCCTTTCAGGATGTTTCCTGCTCTACCCGTGCTGCCAATCTGTGCTTTAGTTTGAATGGAACGTGGCATTCAATGTCAGATGTTCTCTCTGACATGACACACTTGGGAATCTCCTCTTTCTGAATTCCTCTCCTTTGTGCGATGTCGTGGCTGCTTCCATGCATTTGGGTACACAATCTCAAGCCGTCCCCCCTTTTACTTCAATCCATATAGCAGAACAACTCAATTAAAAGAACAGATTACAACCACTTATGTGTGTTTTTGCAGATGACAATTGTCTCAAAAAACATCATGACTGTGAGCAGTTCACCTCATTACTTTGCGAGAAGGGTCCGGATGCAGCCGATGGAGGGCGTCTGATTAGGGGAGCTCCGCACTTCCACAGGAAATGACATCACCTCCACAGGAGTGGAGTTAATTTTCTCTGGAGCTCCTCTACCCACGTGACTCTGCATTAAAGGTTTTTAATGCAGAACTTCGCAGGGAGCGGGACATCATCAACTCTACTGCATAGAGACACAGCTGCTTTGCTTTGCCTATGCAGTGCCCATAAGTTTGAATAACTTTGATTCTCTGTCAAAATAAGTAGAAGACATAATGATACAATGGGCATATAGAGACATGGGTTTGCCGCTTTTGACTCATTCGGAATTGTCAGTGGTGATTTCGGGGGTTGTTCCCACTCAGCCACAGCAACATGAAAGGGGAAGGTTATATTGTAGCAATATTGTATGCATTTGACATAAAGAGAGTAGCACACAACAAGCAAAGCCTTTCACTTGCTTTGTGTGCAAACATCTGTTGCTCACATTCAAATTATATATTGCCAACTCTAGCCTCTATGTGTCAAAAAAAGAAAGCGTTCATATCACTGTTATTTATTACTACAACTCAATTCTGTCTTTTGCTTCAATTCGTCGCAATTGCTGCGCGGCTATTTGAATAGAACGCCATATCAAGGCAGTCGTGCAGTGAATACAAATTAGTTTTTTAGACTGAGGAAAGAAAAGAGCTGTTTATTTCCAACCAATGGACAGAGTATGAAAGGAAGACAGCAATTACTCCACGTTTTATATTCAATGTGTGCATTATTAAGGACCTGCTTGGTTGATCGACTGTCTGTCCTCAGAATATGCAGCCCCGCACTTTGTATAGTGTTTTGGGGCCTCTAATAGAGTGCAAAGATACACCATGATGCAACCAGAAGAAACCAGGACCAGTCATGCCCCCAACCCCAGCAAGTGAGTGGAAGCTCAAACCGCACCATCCTGGGTTGACAGTAGCAAGTTACATAACTCCGCGACTTAAACAACTTTGAGACTGATTTGTCCTTCGCAGGTAAACCCAGAGATTAGTGGTTTCACTTAATCTATCTCTATTGGACACTGCCGTTGTGTCCTTGGGCAAGACATGTCACTTTGCAGAATGTCAGCCGCTGAATGTGAGGAGTGAATAAAATGAATTGATGGTATATATTTGTCATTGTATAATAGTAAACCAAGTGAGATCACATGGTTGGCCAGTCCTGAGCTGCTGCAACTCTGGAGCAACTGGAGCCCCAAGAGGAAACCGGGGGACACAGGGAAAATAAACTCCTCACAGAAAGGCCCTGTCCGCTCCGTGATTTGAACCTCATGCAATTCTTGCTTTCAGGTAAATACCCATTCACCTGTGCCACCTACAGTATTTGGTTGTTTCCTCTTTGGGTTTGGATGTATATTTTCTGGATTTTGTTCCGTAATAGATAGAACTCAAAAGTGTCCATTATATAAAAATTATCAGGATGACATTTTAGGCCACAATTTTGCATTATGTCCCCTTTAGAGCTTTTGAATTCAATCTTCAATGAGACGTGGTTTAAAACAGTTTAAATATAATTTAAATGTACCTAAACATAATGTTGGAGCTAATGCTGAATTTTAAATCATGAATCTTTAAGGGACTAGATGCAAGTTGGTCATTTTTATACTGCCACCCTAGGTCTTATGCGTAACTGCAGTCTCTTGCATGATGCCACTTCAGACCCGAAGTAACACCTTTTTGAGTGACAGTGCAGGATTTTAGAGGCAGTTGTGGTGATTAGGTCTGGGCTCATTCTACACATTAGGCCATGCTGGAACATGTAGGGGGAGCAAAATACATAAAATTAATATGTTTAAACTCTGTATAGTCCCTTTAACCAAATGAAGCCAAAACGTTTTCATAAGAACCTCTGTCTTTACAGACAAAGAAAAAGCTTTTGTTTGTGGGCTGTGCATGTGTGTGACAGATTGCGAGTGCGCTCTTTTATAAATGTGTTTATGAAAGCCTCTAGCTCTAATCATTTCCTTGTTTACTCCCGCAATTTAGATGCAATTAGAACGGGAGGGAGGTGCAGTGATTTTCTGTTAACTTCTGCGCCTTCTGTCAAGAGGATAGGCCTCTCCTTCTTCACTGAGTAATTCTGTAATCTGCACGTTCCTCTGAGCCTGAGCGTGTTGGATATAAGTGCCAGGAGAAAAAAAAAACTTAGTTTATAGGTTTGGTTATGCAATGCCACAAACTCTGCTGAAGAAATGCAACTTTTTAGACAGTCCTAATCTTCCCCTTCCTATGATACAATGATAATAACACACAGTTGTGAAAAGCCATTACGTACATCACACTGATGTAACTTCTTTTAAATGCTATGCATATGGAATTGTCAGAATAATCCAAGGAGCAGGCTAACTAAACATTTGAGTCACTTTTGCTGAATTTACAACCACATACAGACCTGTGTAAAGGTGTAGAAGACAGTGATTTTAGTAGTTGGCCATCCCGCCTTTGCTTTGCTCTCACTGATCCTGTCAGATCTATGAAGCTAGCAGGACGGGCCTGGTCGGTACTTGGATGGGAGACCGTTTGGTAACACCAGGAAGCCTGGGGGAATAGTGTAGGAGAGAGTGGTTGATGGTGGTCGAAGGTAGCCTCATTTCTGTCAGTCTACCCCAGGGCAACTGTGGCTACAGTATCTTACCAACACCAAAAGCGCTATGTAAAACCAATTCTTCTTCTTCTTCTTCATCATCCATCCATCATCATGATGACCTTCCTACAAACAAACAAACACCCACATAAATAAATTATCCATATTCTGGGTACTGGCCCAAGGATTATGGTTGCTTATGAAACACACACGTCAAAGATGTCAAAGCTTTGTTGTCTTTATCATAGTTTAAATGTAATCTTATAGTCTTATAGACCTATAGTTTAAAGTCTGTATGGTTTATTATTTATCTTAAGTTATATGTTTGAGTTACATGTTGCACGATCGACAAAAAAAAAAAAAAAAAAGACTAGTTGTGAACCTGTTCATAACCATAGCAATAAAACCAATTCTGATTTTGACATTAAACATATAGTTATTGACCACATTAAAGCATTTGGACACTACAGTGTGTTCGATGTATTTAGTGTTCCAACTACAGTGTTCCACACGGCCCCTTTTCTCTTCTTTTGAATTTGTAACAATCCATCCCGGACTCTGTTGGTGGTCAATAATAATAGCCAATGCTCAAAATAACAAAGCCATTGTGCTCTCCACAATTGTTTCATCTTTTCTTTTCTTCCATTGTTGATGCCAGTCAGTGCAAGTGCTTCCCATGTGGCCATTTCATGCGGAACAGTCATCACGCCATTTCAAAACAGCACATCTCTGAATATACCAAAACACAGCAAGAGCCACCCAGCTGAGTGTAAGTATATTCCACTACAGCCAAGACTTCTCCACTTTCAGAAACCGCTTTGTCAAACGTACTTCTTCCTGCTCGTTTTTCAATTTCACTGTCTGTCTTCAAGCCCTGGCATGGCGTTCCCTCTCCCAGTATGTGCATTGAAAATAGAAGAATTTAATAATGACACACAATGTTTGCTGCTTTTAGGATAAAGACTAATGGGTCTGGACTGGTGCTTTTGTGTTTAGGTAAGCAGGAAGTCTCCGTAGATTTGGCACACGCACACACCGACACTTTCAGATTACGAAAACCTAATTTGGACGTCCCGAGTCTCCCGCAGCTCAGGAAGCAGGAAGATTGGATGCTTTTGAAATTAAGACAAAGAAGCAAACAGGAGGAAAACGAGCTATTTTTTCAAGTGTGATTTCTTACGTTTGGACCGTTCCCCAAAACGTTTCTGAACATCTGGCCCCGTGCTTGAAATAGGAGTAGGACGAGTGGAAGAGTTCTTGAGAGAAAACCTGCACACAATTTACTGAAGCCTAAATTATACTTCCAATTACACCTCGCATTTTCTATTAAGAAAAAATGTAGTTTAATGAGTCCTACAAAACGACTTGATAGGACTAAAAGGTTGTTGGCCAAAGTGTGAATAAAAGTATGACGACGCTGCTTTCAAATTGATATCTTGCGCAAGCCTTGTTAATAGAGTGAGCTACTAATGGGAGCGTTGAAGAAGCCCGCTGTGCCTTGGGGTCAACACGTCTTGCAGAAGATTTCACCTTTTTTGGCAGCTACTTTACTGTATGCGGTCTCTATGGAAACAAACTGCTGCACATAACCTGCTCGTGCTTTTACAGTAATGCCAAAGTGGAGAGCGTTGACACATAACGACAACTTTAGCCATGTGTAAAATGCGGAGCACTTAATAGCACCTATTTCTCGTTGGTCAAGTACTGTTCACATGAGCGATGAAGGGCAGGTTAATAATGACTGGATGCAGAGAATGCGATGATGCCACAGGACCCAGCGGGGAGAGGAGGGTCCACCCAATCACACTCTCACTCACACACCAATGTGAGCAGACACTGCTTCTCAAACAAGCACCCAATACTGCGTTTATCCTTTTTAGTACATTTACATGTTTGGTGGTTAATGATAATAATGATATTGGGTAGAGCAGCTTGTAAAGCATTGACTTAAACGTGCTTGGATAGTTTCCACGCTATTTATTTTTTTTTTTTACATTATTACTTTTATTTTATCATTATTATTTTATTTTTTTCATTATTGAGTTTTAAATATAAACCCCACAACAAGTGATGCAAAGTGTGGCAGCTACAGACGAACGATAGGTTACTTAGCCAGTATAGTCAATGCCAAACCCTGAAATTATTATTACTTTCAACATATTCCATTTTCTTTACATTATTATTTTTTTCCCTTCCATTTCAATTATTATCACAAAACGTATCAATTTCGATTCAAAACAAAACAAGAGAACAAACCAACATACCAGCAACAACAATAAACAAAACCTCAAGGAGCCTTTTCAAGATGTTAATGTTCATAGCTTCTTCCCCTTTTTTTTCTTTTTTCTGTACAGTATATTAAGAGCAGTCCATTTCCTCTAGTTAATCAGTTTCTTCCGTAGTTCATTCTTTACTTCGTGTAGTGTCATTTCATTTGTTTGGCTTTTGCAGGGATTGCAGAGGAGTGCTGTTTCCATTGATAACAAGTTCATAAAGTCTTTCACCCAGCCATGTAGGTCAAAACAGTTTGCATTACGTACTTTCCAGTTTTTAAGTCTCTCTCTTCTTTTTACTGACATGAACTCTAAAGCTGCAATCCTCTGTGTAGTTTGTGCCAGTCGTATTTCCGAGAACACAGACATCAAATTGATTGGGTATTTCTACATTCAGAAGATCTTGTATAAAACCAGTTACATCTGCCCAGAATGTTCTTACATCAGGGCCCCAGCAGGCGATTAAGTGTCCCAGTCCGGCCACATCCATGCCATCACAAGAAATTTGAATTAATTTTTTTCGAAGTTATGAAAACATATGCTCTGTGAATAATTTTAATTTGGATAATTTTATAACATACACATTTTGAAAGGTAGCTGGATTTTTTTTTTTTGCTGTCAGGAAGTGACTGGATCAGCAAATATTATATTACAGAGACTGTCCCTCGTTTGTTGACAGCCATTTTTAATTTTTCTTTTAGAATATTTTTTGAAGCAGGAATGATTCCTTTTGTCAAATAATTTTTCATGATTAATTTCCCCGCTTCAGATGGGTGGAGAGTCCTTGCCTCAAGTGGAGGAGTTCAAGTATCTCGGGGTCATGATCACGAGTGAGGGACGGATGGAGCGTGAGATCGATAGACGGATCGGTGCGGCGTCAGCAGTGATGCGGTCGCTGTATTGGACTTTTGTGGTGAAGAGGGAGCTGAGTCTGAGGCAAAGCTCTCGATTTACCGATCGATCTACGTTCCCACCCTCACCTATGGTCATGAGATTTGGGTAATGACCGAAAGGACAGGATCGCGAATACAAGCGGCCGAAATGAGTTTCATTCGCAGGGTGGCTGGGCGCACCCTCCGAGATCGGGTGAGGAGCTCAGTTACCCGGGAGGAGCTCGGACTCGAGCCGCTACTCCTCCACGTCGAAAGGAGCCAGCTGAGGTGGCTAGGGCATCTGTTCCGGATGACTCCTGGTCGCCTCCCTCGGGAGGTGCTCCAGGCATGTCCCACTGGGAGGAGGCCTCGTGGAAGGCCCAGGACACGCTGGTGGGACTATGTCTCCGAGCTGGCCTGGTGTCGCCTCGGGGTCCCCCCAGAACAGCTGGAGGAGGTGTGCGTGGATCGGGAGTCTGGGCCTCTCTGCTGAGACTGCTGCCCCCGCGACCCGGCCCCGGATAAAGCGGAAGAAAATGGATGGATGGATTTTAACTGAAGGTATTGGAATATCTTCGACTCTTTAAGGTTATATTGAGATTTTAAGACTGAAAATGGTATAATTTGTCCATCCTTTACCAGTTGATTCATCCGGTTGATATCCTCTGACAAAAAAGCGTGTCTTACCCCCAACAGTTAATAAAGAATTGTTTGCTATTGGACATGATGGTAATAATATACCAGATATTTTTAATTGCTTTTGTATAGCTTTTGTAATTTCACAAGAAAATTAAATTAATAGATTTTTGTTTGGTAGCTTGGTATTTGGAGTTATACCATAAAGATTTAAGGGAAATTGTTGCATTGTGTTTGTATAAAACACTTTTCTCTAACTACTCCCAGCTCCCGGGTGTACGATGATTTTTTTTCATTGTAACCCCATGTCAGAGGATATCTTGCATTGAAAGTTAAATTATACATGTATATTCCAAGTACTCCCAACCCACATTTTCCCTTGGGCATAGTACGTTTTTTACGATTGATTCTGGGTTTTTTTCCATTCCAAAGGAACTGTGTAAAAAGAGTATCTATTTCCTTAAACCATTTTTGAGGGACTTTAAGTGGGATGGCAGATATTGGAAAAGTAAGCCGGGGCAATAAGTACATTTTTATTACCTCAGCCCTTCCCCACAAAGACAAAGGCAGGACAGCCCATCTCCTAATATCTTCTTTAATAGTCGTGAGTATATTAGGGCCATTCAGTTCAAATATCTTGCAGATTGGTGATTTAATGATTATACCAAGATAAGTAATTCCTTGTGATTTCCAAACAAAAGGTGCAGTTCCTAAATGAGATGGGAATGTATACTAGTTTAGTGGGATTGCTTCGCTCTTTCTACAGTTAATTTTATATCCAGAAGTTTTGCCAAATAGTTCTAATAAAGTGAATAATTGTGGGATGGATTGATTAGGATTAGTTCATGTTAACAAAATATCATCTGCATAAAGATTAGCTTTTAAATTATATCCTCCAATGTCAATACCTTGTATATTTTCATTTGCCCGTATAGCACACGCTAACGGTTCCAACGCTAAAATAAATAGAGCTGGAGAGGCCGGGCAGCCCTGCCTTGTCCATCTGAAAAGCTGAAAAGGGTGAGATATTATACCATTGGTCTTAGAACGTGCCATGGGTTAATTATAAAGAGCCTTAATCCACTTCATACAGCTTGTGCCAAATCCAGTCTCTCAATGTTAATGCTGTTGTTCCCACCTCGGACAAACCGGACCCTCTGAAGAAAGCCTGTGTGTCTGCAATTGTATTATCAGGTCACCTCCTGTTGTGGCTCGCGTGGTCCTTTGATTATTGATTGATTTGATACTCTTAAAGTACCTTTACATATTGTATGAGGGGTGTTAAAATCAGGACAGATCGGGATGTGAAGTTGCAGCTTGACTCCCTGAATTGTGCAGTGTAATGAGAGCCTTAGTAACATGGTTATCAGCCCATTATCATGTTGGCTCTGAAGAGTCATTTGCACACAGTGGGGGAGAGGCCTGGGAACGAGCCGGGAGACGAGTAAATATCACTAATGATTCTCAGCAATTATGTCTGTGATAAGACCTGCTCAGGGGACCAAAGGAGAGCAGCGGCAGAATGGTCAAAACAAGTACTTTGCAACTTCATGAACAAAACACTGCACGGTGTGCAAAGATGGACACATCATAATTTATTTTTGTCTGCATTTGGGGACAATTTAGAGTCAAGTTCTTGCCACTTGATATAATGTGAATGATAATTATGTCAGAATCAGAATCAGAATCAGAATAGGTTTATTGACAAGGTTTGTGAACAAGGTTTACAAACTAGGAATTTGTCTTGGTGCAAACGTGCGACATAAAACATATAACACAGAATTAAGATAAAAAATAAGCTATGTCACAGGAGATGTGTGGTTATGGGGTTACAGTTTGCTATCCATTCAGTTCACTCTATTGAATAGTTTTCAGGGCTTGGTTTCCTTGATTACCTGAGCTAACCACTCTGGTAATGTGGAAGGTAAACCAGATGTCAAACATAACCAGAATTCACCTCATGTCTTGGGACAGTGTGTTGAATGTCTCTCTTCACTCTTGTCTCTCTTCACCATTTACACCGTACTAAGAAAGCCCACAGTCCAAAACATGCTTTTGTTGTATTATTGAGCTCCTGCTACCAAACTGTTTCCCTTGTTGATCAATAGAAATGTTTTCCAAATCAAAGAGTCGGCATGCTGTTCTCTTCCTGACAGCACTGGACCCATTCTTACAAAACGTGGTTTAGTAAAAAAGAACGAATAGGCACAGTTGTTTCCATTAATTTGGATGTTCTACTTCCTTTCGCTTAGGTAGCAGGAAGACTGGGCGCTTTGAAAATCAGGACAAAGAAGCAAACAGTTGGAAATGGTGTTAATTTTTCAAGTGTGATTTGTAGTGTTTAGACAGATCTCCCAGAAGGTTCCTGAACATCTGGAAGCAAAACTGCCTCCATATGAATGTTGTAAGAATCCAGCTTCATAGAGTTTCAAGCCAGGATATTTGTTCTGCCAATACCACACCTGAATTAATAGAAATGTTTACATTTTGAGGGGTATTCATTAAAACATGAGCCAAATCCCCTGTAAAATCACTGCAGGTTCAGAGGTCCAACAAACAAAACAATAAAAATTTAAAATCCGTGAGTCCTGTGAGTTTAGATATGTTTTACTGTCATTGATTTCTTTTGCAGAACTGTGGACCATTCAAAGAATATTTTAGTTTTATAAAAGTCCAAACGTTTCGTCACTTGAGACCCATGGATATATGGCAAACCAGAAAATAGAGTTTGAATTGTTTTAGTGGAATTGAGCTTTTAGGAACAGATGCTGATATATCCATTGTCTAAATATGAAGTTTCTGGGTAAGGAAAGACACGTATACTCAACATAGATATCAGAAAGATGATTTACCGGGTTGATATTTGCTCTTTTTAGACTGTAGGCCTTGAAGCTTCGGCCAAGGTCAATATTTTTGCACAGGTCGACCATTAATCTCTTAACCCCCGCCTTAACCAAGCAAAAGAAGAAAAAAAGTCAAAATAGCGACAAAGGAGGCGAAATGAGGATGAAAATGTAACAAAACAAAAAAAGCATAAAAAGAGTGACAAAACACGTGAAAAACACACAGTAAAACAGGTGACAAAAAGCAACAAAAATGCAACAAAAAAGCAACAATGCGACAAAAAAAAGTGGCGACAATGCAAGGAAGAATCTTAGGTCTGTTTTGTAGGTCTTCGCTTTCAAATGAGGCGTTACACTCACTAATAGTCGGTCAGCTCCGGTAAGGAAACTTTTACATTTGGGTAAAGCTAGAAAAGGTGCTTGATTAAGGCGGGGGGTGAAGAGGTTAATTGAGATCCACAAAAATGGGTTTGAATACTTGATGTCCATATTGGGCAACGGCAACTTAGGTCTTGCGGTACAGTCAGTCAGTTTGGCTGGTCACACATTTTTTTCACAATTACATTTTGTGGTGACAACAGCACTTTGGATCCTCCGTGTCCTGAACTGAACTTGCATTGCTCAGTTAAACTGTCTCCCCAACGCACCGTGATCTCTCCTCTTCTGCCTTTTGGAAACTTCTACAACATCGCTTAATTTCACCCTTGGCTTGTATTTTGTCCCATTTTCCTTTGGCCCGCACACTTGTCATGCAATATTTCTGCTTGCCTTAGGGGAATCTCGAGCCATTTTCGCCGCTCTATCTGTGACACCGCGCCGGCCCATGTGTCAAACTGCACCTCAGAGCAACAAGATACCCCTGTCCGCTGTGTCCGCTATCCTACATCGTTTTTCCATAATTTATTCCCATATCGCTCCCCAGACAGACTTTGCTGTTCCCACGTCTCAGCGGGTCCTATTTTGGTGTTGTTAAAGATCCTTCACAAATCGCTCTTTCTGTCCCAGCGGTGAAACTAAAGTGAAGTGTCTTGTCATTTTGGTAGATAGTGACACAGATTGTTGCACAGTAAATGCTTAGGATTCATCTTAAATAAGAGCGAGTGAGGTAGTAAAGGGTGTTGTTTAAGGCTTTCGTGGCTCTATTTCTGTCTAAGTTGAGTGGTGAAATATTTGAATAAATAGATAAAAAGTAAAGCAGCTTAAGCAAACCCTAAACAACCTTTAAGAGCTTGTGAGTTTGCAAATCTTGTGCGCCCTTTGCCTGAACTCTGTAATAATTTCAAGAACTGCATATTTCACATTTTTAAGTCATTGTAAAGTTCAAGTCTATGCAGACTTTGGCTGGAGTGTGAGGTGATATAGGTTGCCACAGATTAATTGGGTCAAATGCAAAGGACACATTTATCTATGGGGACAGTAAAGCACCTCTTACCTGTGAATTGTATGTGAAGCTTCAAAGCAAAATAACCCCCCAAAATTAAGCACTTAAAAATATTATAAACTGAGCTTTATAGTATACAAAATGAGTTTTATAGTATACAAAACTTTATTTTGTAAACTTCTTGAAGTCTGACGAAGCATTTCACTTTCTCTACAAAGCCTAAAAGCAAAAAAAGTATAAAGAACTTCACTTCAGCGTCCACATTATGGGGTTATGCGGCTGGAACAGTTTTCGTTCTGGTGCAACGTTCCCTTTCCTCCACTCTGGGCTACCTGACAGGTTGACAGGTAGCCCCAGCTGCATAACAGAATGGTTGAAATGAGAACAAATGTAAAGTTCACCTTTTTTTATTTTTTATCTTTTAGTTTGAATTCTGGGAGGATGATAGGTTCACACAAAATAATTCCAAATAAGTATTAAAAAAAAAAAAAAAACTGAAACTGCAGATTTTGCCCATACAGAATGAAACCAGACTTTGATCAGGCATGTGTTGTTCCTTTGGCGAATGTGACGTACTGTACATGCGTTTAAAGCGACCTGTGCCAGGCCTCACAGCTGCGAATTAGCAAGTTGTTTACCGCTGTCGAAATGATGACACTTCTCCTTAGCGTTACCCAGAGCACCAACATGAAGGAACCACCTAAAATATTTACTCTGTGTCAGGAAGTAAACAACCCGCCTGCTTGTGCTTGTTGGGACCAATCAAAAGTTTTGACATGAAAGCAAACGGCTGCATGTGACACATGGAGAGGCGGGGCTTAATTCCTTGCTTTTTTTATCCTCCTGTTTGATTAGAAAGTCATTGTGCATGCACAGAGTATGTCTAATAAACCTGCTTCAAAAGGGCAGCGTGCCGTGCTTCCTGCTGATTGAGTCCTATCCCTTTCCGGCATTTATTACTGTAAGGAAAGAAACCCAAAGAAAGAAAACCTGAGCATTTCCACACACGTTAGCATTGGAAGATACAGTATTATTGTTCTTGTCTGTGCAAAGCACCTCAGTGAAATGATTTGCATAAGGAGGTGTATTCAACTTATCTGACCTTTTTTTGCTGATGTCCTGACTTTTTCTGATCATTTCAGCCCTCCAACTGCCTCCAATACAATTAATTTATTGCCAATAACTAGCTTTATTTAAACAGCTTCACTTCCCTCTGTGTGGGGAACTCAAGAATATAAAGAGCATATATTTCTATAGGTGCTTGAACCTTTACAAAACACAAATTTTTTATATATATATTTACTTTTTAATCTTTTCTTCTTCTGGTCAGTCTTGACAGATTTGAAGGCGAGTGAGTCTTAATCATTATCACTCATTGCATCCCAGAATTCTTCATCATCCTCGTTCTCGTCTTCTTCATCATCATGGTCCTGGCTCGGTCCGGCCTGGCTCGGTCCGGTCCGATCACAGTTTAGATCTGGTCCAGAGGCCTCTTCTTCATCACCGGACCCAAGCTCTAGGTCACTGAAGTTGTCTTGAGAGGTCAGAGGTTGGCCGCACCCCACACACGAGTCGCTCCAGCGCAGCACGCACTCCGCGCAGTACACAGCGCTGCAGCTGGGACCTTCACAGCACACAGCCGACTCCGGATTTAGATCTTTGAAGCAGGCTACGCAGCAGGTTTTTCTCAGACCCAGGACTTGCAGAAGTTTGGACATCCCGGGAATCCTGAGCAGCAAAGCCTGGATTCGTCCTCGGCCTCTGGACCTGAGAGGATTTGCTCTGAAGAAAAACATTCGAAGTGCTCTCTTCTCCCATCGACGTTGCTCCATGATCTTGGACCTTAGGTGCAACAGACGCTCCTGCTCTCGTTGAGGGTGAAACCAGGAGCAGACGACTCTTCTCGTTCTCTGGACGAAGCCTTTACAAACTGTGAGCAACAGAAACAAACCCATTAGGAAGCCGATAGTGATGCTGGTGCCGACATCTGGCTTTCTGGGCTGGACTAAGCAATCTCGACTGAAGACGGTCAGGTTGTGGCTCTGGAGGATCTGGAAGGACTGAACCAGGTCTCTGTAAATGTCTGCGGCGAAACCGGATCCGTTCACTGTGATCTGAAGCTGCACCGGAGCTCGCGCCACGATGTCTGCCGAAGCCTGGTGTCGAACCTGATCGAGAATCCAGAAAATCAGGAAGTCCAGCGCCACCAGGACTCCACCAATCAGCAAGAGTCTCAGAGCAGAGGACAGGCCTACCATCACCGCACGCCTCTCCCTATTGGATAGTCTCAGGGACAGTGGGCTGGTGTAAACTCTGGATTCCCGTGCTGTGATTGGCAGGACAGACACCCCGCCTCCTGAAGCCACCCGGCGGTCTAGGGCCCTGAAGGCAGTGGTGATGTAAATGTTGTCGAAATCCAGAGTCCTGAGGTAGCGTCTCCTGTAACGCGCTGCCCTGCAGTAGGTCCACAGTAACAGCAGCACCACGGTGTAGTTTAGGGGCTGACGCAGCATCTCCAGCAGCTTAAGCTCTGATGACACCTCCTCCAGGATCTGCTGAGTCACTTCCTGTAGCGACAGGCTGGTGTTCATGTCCAGGTCAAAAGTCACATTGGCGTCGATGTCAAACAGAAACTCCTGCTTGAGACGATTGAAGGCAGCCACCACCGGAGTCGCCAGGTGTTTCTTCAACTGCATCGCCACGTAGGAAGGAATTACGCAAAACAACTCTCCAGCTTTGGCCAGGTTGCAGAGGGGCAGGAAGGCATCAACAATTTTACAGAGGAAATTGAAGTCTCCCAGGAGCTTGTTACATTCAACGCTGGCCTCGTTGAACACCTGCCGGCACTTCCTGTAGGGGGCGCCCATCTCCTTATTACAGATGTCTCCAATGTCCACGAGGAAGCGCAGGAGGTTCCGTAGAGTCCGGGCGATATGGCGCACGCTGTCAGTAAGGGATTCAATCAGCTTCTGGATTCGTCCGGCCGTTTCGTATGCGCGACCGGTGATTTCCCTTAGGTTATCCAACACGGACGCGAGCGGGGACGCGGCCCTTCGTAGCAGCTCTCGTGTCTGATTGGCCGAAAGCTGAGCGGAGCAGACGAGGCTTGACGCAGCGAGTTCAGTGTTGTGCAGAGAGTTGGAGATGGGACCAGAGACGAGCATGGAAACCAGGATCAGAGATATTAGTGTCCTGCCGTGGCCTGAGCAAAGGGAGGGCATCATCACAGTGACATCAGCTCTAATGTTTTGTGATAAGCCCATTCCAAAGGCGGAGGCACATCCCACGCCCATCGTGATGTAAGCACAAGGCCACACGTCGGTCTTCTTGAGGAACAGCAGCATTGAGCCAAACAGGAGTGAAAAGATGACTCCAGCGGCGAAACCAACCAAAGCGGATCGAGACGAAGTAGAGTACAGAGTGGAGAGGAGCGTGGAGGTGAAGCTAGTCACTCTACGGCGGCGATGAACCACAGACCGCACCAGGACTCCCTTCACTGTCCTCTTCCCTCCAGCTGGACCACAAATATCCACCGTGATCTCCGTCATTTCCCCCAGTTTTACACATACCCTTTGGGCAGGTGTTTGCGTTTATGTATAACTGGCATCATATTGTCTGCGTTGCTAGGGAAACACTTGATCAAAAGACAACAATTGGGTTACTTTTAAAAGTACACATTTTTCATCACATTCTGCTTTACGACCGCAACACTGGAGGCCGCCATTGCTGTAGTACCTCCATATAGCCACTAGTCTCTCATTGAAAAGCATTGGACTTTAGACACGTTACAAACAACTTTAACTATTTTTAAACACTTTCTACGGCTACATATTCCTCCTGAGATAACGCTGGGTTAGTCATAATTAAAGAAACCAGGCTGGTTTTCGAAATAAAACAATTTTGAAATCTCGTACTAATGAGGGTCGGGACTGTTAGCATTGGAGCTGCGCGAGCTACACGTCACGCAAGGGCAGAGTCTACAGTGAAGATCCCGCCCTTATGCCCTTATTAGGAACATGCTTCGTCAGAGCTGCGGAGGAGGGGTCTGTGAATACGCCATGATTTCCCCCTCAAACGTGGTCATTATGGTAAACGGGGAGGAGTGAGGAGGAGTTGTCTATTCTTTTTAACGGTCTATGGGCTAAACATTTACCACCTTGACAATTTAAAATTGCACAAATATTATAACCTGCACAGAACACTAAACACTGTTGGATCAGTTTGTTTTATAATCATATGCAAATGCCGATACACTTGACTGATTGGGAGAAAATCTGATTCTGATTAGTTACAGTGTATAAAGTTGCTAGATTTTGTGCATTTATCGCTAAAAATACATAGCAAAATAAAAATAATGTTTGGCTACTGTTTTCCTTCACTTATATGTGTTGTGCATCTGCATTATGCTAAAAGTAATTATATTTCGAAAAGATAGGAAAAAAGTGTTTACAAGAATGTTGAATTTGCACAAAATGTGTTAATGTGAGACAGGCCTCAACTCTGACAATGTTCAAATCCAGGCTGAAAACAGCTCTTTTTACCCGAGCATATGAAAACTGAAAGGCAAGGCAAGGCAAGGCAAGTTTATTTGTAGAGCACAATTCATACACAAGGCAATTCAAAGTGCTTCACAGTTGCATAAAATTACAAGAAAACAGATCAAATCAATCATTAAAACATCCAACATAAAAATGTATCAATGACAGTAAAAGGCAAGAGTGCAGATAAAATACTTTCAGTTTTCATATGCTCGGGTAAAAAGAGCTGTTTTCAGCCTGGATTTGAACATTGTCAGAGTTGAGGCCTGTCTCACATCCTCATGAAGACTGTTCCAGATTTTAGCTGCATGAAACTGAAACGCAGCCTCACCGTGTTTAGTCCTGACTCTGGGAACCACCAGGAGACCCCTCCCTGAAGTTCTCAGGGCCCGAGATGGTTCATACGGCTCTAACATGTCAGAGATGTACTTTGGTGCTAAACCATGAAACGACTTGTACACAAGCAGAGCTGTTTTAAATTCTATTCTCTGAGTGACAGGAAGCCAGTGCAGAGACCGGAGCACTGGACTAATATGGTCGTATTTCCTGGTTCTTGTCAGGACTCGAGCAGCAGCGTTCTGGATGTTCTGCAGCTCTAACAGCTCGTTTAGAAAGGCCAGTGAGCAGCCGTTACAGTAGTCTAACCTGCTGGAGACAAAATGCATGGATGAGTCTCTCCAAGTCTGGTTTTGACACTATTCCTCTGATCTTAGCAATGTTTTTCAGATGGTAAAAAGCTGATGATGTTATTGCTTTAATGTGGCTGTTTAAGTTCAGGTCTGAGTCCATGATCACTCCTAGATTTCTAACCTGATTTTTTGGTTTTAGAGAGAGAGACTCAAGGTGACTGATAACACTTTGTCTTTGTGTCTGTGGGCCAAAAACAATGATCTCAGTTTTGTCTGAGTTTAGTTGGAGAAAGTTGTTTTGCATCCACAAACTGATCTGTTCGATGCAGTGACAGAGAGTATCTACAGGCCCATGTTCACCTGCCGTCAGTGACACGTAGATCTGAGTGTCATCTGCGTAGTTATGGTACGACACATTGTTGCTGTTTATTAGCTGACCCAATGGAAGCATGTACAAGTTGAATAAGAGGGGTCCCAAGATTGACCCCTGGGGGACTCCACAGGTCATGGAAATTTTGTCTGAGACACAGTTGCCAATTTCGACAAAATACGTCCTATCCTCCAGATAGGACTTGAACCAGTTTAGCGCAGTACCAGAGATTCCCACCCAGTTTTCTAACCTGTGAAGTAAGATCCTGTGGTCCACTGTGTCAAAGGCAGCACTCAGGTCCAGCAGAACTAAAACTGAGACCTTACCTGCGTTGGTGTTCATACGGATATCATTTGTCACCTTGATCAGAGCTGTCTCAGTGCTGTGGTGGGGCCTAAAACCTGATTGGAAAGTATCAAACACATTGTTAGATAGGAGAAAGTAAGTGAGCGGTTGATATATTACTTTCTCCAGGACTTTTCCTAAGAATGGTAGGTTTGATATGGGCCGGTAGTTGTTCAGAATCTTGGGATCAAGGCTGCTCTTCTTTAGAAGAGGCTTAATGACTGCGGTTTTCAGAGCCTTTGGAAATGCTCCAGTCTCAAATGAAATGTTGACTAACTGAACAAGTTGTGGTAACAAGCTGGTCAGCACAGACTTCAGAAATCTAGTGGGTAATTCATCAAGGCAGCATGTGCATGAACTCAGACCGGAGATAACCTCTTCCATTGTTTTGTCAGTAACAGGTGTGAAATGTGTCAGCTCAAGGTGTTTATCTGGTGGCAGGGTTGCTATTTGTGTTGCTGAAATTATGGCATTTTTAATGCCTTGGACTTTGTCATAAAAAAATATTGCAAACTCATTGCACTTAGATGTAGAGATTAGTTCTAAGGGCAGTGAAACTGGAGGGTTAGTTAATCTGTTTACTGTGGAAAACAGAACGCGAGAATTGTTTCTGCAGTTTGCGATGATTTTAGAGAAGTACTTCTCCCTTTCTCCACGCAAGATCTGGTTGAACTCACAAAGCACTTCTTTGTATATCTCAAAATGAACCTGGAGCTTTGACTTGCGCCATTTCCGTTCGGCTTTTCGGCCCTCCCTTTTCTGTGCCCTGACCGAAAGTATTTTATCTGCACTCTTGCCTTTTACTGTAATTGATTATGTTTTATGTTGATGTTTTATTGATTGATTTTTATCTGTGTTCTTGTAATTTTATGCAACTGTGAAGCACTTTGAATTGCCTTGTGTATTAATTGTGGGGTGGCACACCACAATTAATATAGTGTGTAATTGCTTCTACACACTGAGAAAAAAAAGACATGGTAATGGAATGACCAATGATGCTGAGTTTGTGTTTAATGCATATTATCTCGTTTTTCAGTCCTCTTTCTGGCTTATTTCTTGTTGATAGTTTGAATGTTTTATTATTTATTTTATCTGGAGCTTATGCGTGTGATGTCATAAGAACATTGAGTGGCTATCTCTGCGTTCCACTTATGTCGGAAATTGGAAAATCCGATCAGGATAAAATGATTTCTCTTGTTTTTCTCTTTGAGTTGTAGCATTCTAGTTGTCCTGGTCGGAAACATCCGAGGTAGACGCCTCGGAGTTACGGAGTTGGTGCATGTTCCAGTTCAAATTTCCAAGTCGGATCTCGGATATTCAGACCTCCAGGATCAAGTGGAACGCTGCTTTATTCTTGTGTTATTCTTTGAATTATCCCTTTTTTTCAATTTGACTTTCCAGCTTATGTTATGGTTTGATTTGTTCATTCATTTGAGGTTCCATTTCTATTAGATTTAAATAGAAATAGATTATGTATGCAGAATAATACAATGTGGTAAAAATCATAGCAACGATATAGTTAAAAAGTTGGTCTAAAAGAGAAACGGCAAACGTTATATAGAATTGCCATTTGAAAGTAGCAAAGTCTTCTACAAGTACACACAGCACGCAGAGGCTTGCGTTTAATGTATAACTTATTTATCCGACCTCTTGCATCACGAGTTCTACGTTACCACGGGAACGCTCAATTAAAGGGGGTTACATTTGTATTTCGTGACTTGTGTTCGCGGTGCGAGTGCAGGGTTTATCTCGGCAGTGTTGATTAGCATATTCCATCATGTTAGACAAATAGAAGACAATGAGGGCCTGAGGGACACGGGGTAGAGATGTGAACAGAATACAAAGCCATTGATGCATTTGGACGGTCGTATAGAGGCACGCTGCTGGAGAGCCCCCTCATTGGATATGCATTAGAGATTGATAGAGTTCCCGTGTTGTCAGAAAGGCTTAAATGTCCACGGTGCTTTAGTCTGGTGAGTGGGTGGGAGGTGGATGCACAATCGTTTCTGCATAATGAAAAGGAGAAAGTGGATATTGAATGGTGGCTGAAGATGTATGGATTTAAAGAAAGCAGACAGGTTGTTGTTGGGCGTTTCCAGTTTAGTGTCACCACAGCAAATCATGCATGGTATTTGTATGTGTATGATTACCCGGCAGTCACAAGGTTCCTCAAGTGTGGATACAATACACGACATGTGACTTAAAATATTCTAAAAAACTGATTGGTTGCAATATTGCCTAGATCGATGAAATGCACATAACCTATGGAGCAATGTTTCGTTCCTCTGCAGCTCTTTCTATCAATGAGGCTGGAACAGGTGAAACGTTTGATTTTAAAGTAACCTAGTACAGATGGCATCTTAAAAAAAGACATGACCGAGCATATGATACATTAGACACAACCTTTTTGTTATTTGGACATTTTTTGTGAGGTTTATCATTGTACGTTCTAAGAGGAAGTGACATAGATACAGGGAAACAATTTTAAACTGTTGCCTGGCTCACTCATTTGTCATTGGTACTGTATACCAAATGAGAAATGAGTGAATCCTATGGAACTTTCGCTCTAACTATGTCCCTAACTTAAAAAAATATAATAATGAAAATAACATTCATGATTAATACTAACCACAGATGTTGTCCATCAAACAAATGCATAACCACAAAATAATTCAAACCTGTCATGCACTTTATCAATAATGATTGAAATGCTCAATGTGAAATTCATTTATTTACATGATCATTCAAATAAAAAACTGCTCAGGCAGGAGCGCTGAATGATCCTTGCTCCTTTTTTTACAAAACCGCAGCAATTATGGACTCCATGCAAGCGATGAGTGACAGAGACAAACGAGTGGTGTTGTCTTTTGATGCAGGACGTCCCATCAAATTAGAGAAACATGGCAATGCTGTTATATTCATTCACATCAAGAATCACTACAGAACTCTGTTTAAAATGTCAAAAATGAATTATTGCTTGTGGGAGAAATCAACTATGTCTAAAATATCATACCCAGACAGTAGGGCATGACTTACAGGCTATTAAGGCTTTATGAGGGCTTAATTTAGCGTGAGCAGTTCCTTAGGATAATAAATAATAAAGTTCCAATAAATTAATAGTCATACTCCCAAGAGGGTTATGGTCGGGTACAGCCACATTTGGTGGCGCTTTACAAGCCAATGAGAAAAGCACAAAACGCGTTGAGAAATGATGCCCTTAGTTCAAAGCTACTTCAATCAGGACACATTCTCTGCTTGATGAATAATTGAGCAGGAGCCTGAACAGCCTTGAGTCCTGGTCGTTTTTCTTTTTTTTTTTGTGATGGCGTTTGCATGAATTAAACACTGTTTGGCCCGTGGAGCTGTCTTTGTTTGGGCTACAATGCTGTGCTATACATGGGGAAGTGCTTTGGGTGGCTTTTTCAACTTCCACTTTGAGTGTTTCTTTTGTCTTTGGCAGTTGGTTGTGTGTAGTAGTGAAGCTTTGGTGTTGTTGTTTTTACTTCCCGGTGCTCTGGAGGGGGAATATGCTGTACTCTGCAAAAGGCAGGAGGTAAGAAGAGCATTTCCTGGTGATGTAGAGCCGTGGGAGGAGCTTGGGATAAAGAGGTGCAGCATTGTATGTGGCGATACAAGAAAAAAATCTTTTTTTTTTTTTTTTGACCTTTATTTAACCAGGAAAGTCCCACTGAGATTAAGAATCTCTTTTTCAGGGGAGTCCTGCCCCCAGAGGGGAACCTATTGTACATGTTTTTAGTGGTAGGGGAAACCGGAGTACCCGGAGGAAACCTACGCAGACACGGGGAGAACATGCAAACTCCACACAGAAAGGCCCCGTCCAGGTGGGAATCGAACCCGGACCTTCTAGCTGTGAAGCACAAGCGCTAACCGCTGTACTACCGTGCCGCCTTTAAGTCTCAAATGCTTAAAATTCAAAATAAAAAATTATGTGAGCACAAAATTATAACATGGTAAAAAGCTCTAAAAATAAAAAAAACATAATTGTATAGCTTTGGGACATCCAACATTCATTCACTTATGCCACACATAAAAAGGCGTATACAGAATCCTGTTGCAAAAATATGTGCATGAGGTCCATGAGGAACATCTTGAATTATTATCTGACGAATGATCAATAACGAAGCTTGCTTTTTCATGGTATTTTTCAGAATGTGTCTTAAAAGTTTGGTTCAATTTCATTTTGAATGATTTTGGTTGAGCGTTGCTCAACTTTTTAAACCAGGCTGGATAAAAGAAATGTATGACTCGCGGAAGGCAATGTTAATGATGCATGTGACCTCAAGTCAGAAAGTCTCCAAGTCTGACTAATAAACACACCCACGCTATTTTCTCCAACAAATCAATGAGCCTCATCGTGCTTGGAGCATTTCACGTAACTTTTTCAATACTGTGCCCCCATATCAGGGGTGGAGACAGAAGCAAAAGGGTCCCAGAACAGGGTCAGAGAAGGAAGCAAAGTAGGGGACCGGGGCTTACATTGTTTGAAAAGTAGAAACTCTGGGTAATTTGTCACAAAAACTGAGGGGTTATTTATATGGGTGATTTTTTTTTTCTTTTGTGGCTAATATGTTTTTATTATCACTTTATCTTAACATCAGCTTTCGTATGTTTGGGTCATTTTAGTGAATTTGTACATTTTACACCTCAGCATTTTGCAAAAATATCAACAGTTAGTTCAAATGAGTGTTATGAACACATTTGGCATTGCAGTGTGACTGTTTTAAAACTAATGTTGTCCTTTTAACTCAATAAGCAAAAAGGTAACAAAGGTTTATCAAATTTCAAGTTAAGATCAAAAACTCAATTAAAACAATAGTGACAACTAACCCCAAACACATTGTCACTGTCGATGTTGTTGTGTTTAACGGTTAATAACTATTTATAGCAATATGGTAGAAAAAAGAGAGTGAGGTCTACTTCAAGTCAAGGGTCAAAGCTTTCATTTAATGCAGGTCTGACTCTTGAGTGATTTTCTGTTGATGACCAGCGAACTCCAGAAAAGAAAGTGTGACAAATAGCCCCGGTCTCCCCTAGTACTCCTGGTATTATGCTTTTGATGAACGGAACAAGGTTATTGTCATTTTTTTAAAGTAAGTGAATGTTTGCTTCTGGTCTTTTTATGGTATCTTTTTAGACTTCATGTGAAAATGGCTGGGATGCCTCCTAGTGAGTCATTAGAAAACATAAAACAGACTGTATTATAGACCAATAAATTCTCACCACTTCAACAAACAACTTTTTTTCCCCCCCCACACTTGGACCGCCACATCTGAAGCCTAAGTAAATGTAGTCGCCACTGCTGCCTTATTTTACATGTTTGTGGCTAAGAGCGGCTCGAGCCCCGTCCTCTTAATTCCTTCTCACGGGGACAACAAGCGGTACTCAAAGCTCAAATGTGGTTTTTCAGTCTCATCCTAGAGGAGTCATTCTGGAACAATCAGGGGGTGGTTAAGTCTTTTGATTGAGTAACGCTCGATTTCATTACACTTTGGTAAATGGCTCCTTTGCAGTTAAATCTAAAAACACTCACTCAAATAAATGTCTTTGCACTAGTCAACCTCTACGCTTTCATCAGAGAAGTCTTTTTTTTTTAATTTATTTTGAAAGCATAGGAAGTGATCTTGATCGTCAAATATCTCAAGTTTGAATTAAACTTTGAAGGCTCTGACCTTTTATCTTACCAGGAAAGCCCCCACTGACATTCTGATGTTCAGAAGTGGGCTCCTTGTCCACCACAAATCTATTTCTGGTGGTGAAGTGGAGAAAACGCTCAGACGAGGCTCTTGGTGGGTGGTATAAGTGTGTTAAAAGGCTTTTGCAAACCCTGTACTTAATCTCTTCCCCCCCGCCTGAACCAAGCACTTTTTCTCCAGTTCGGCTTTACCAAAAATGTAAAAGCTTCTCAACTGGAGAGCAACAGTCTTACTTACAAGACTTACAAAAGAGATCGTAACCGCTTTTTTTTTGTTTTAGCTGTTTTTATTGCTTTTTCATTGCTTTTCTATGTTGCTTTTTGGTGTTTTCGCTACGTTTGCGTTGCATTTTTGAAGCGTTTTTGTCTCTTTTTTGTCCCTTTTTTTGGTCATCTTCTCGCCACATTTTTGTCACTTGCTTGTTGCGGTTTTGTCCCATTTTTGTTGTGTTTTCGTCTCTTTTATGTCGCTATTTTGCCATGTTTTTGTCAGTTGTTGTTGCTTTTTCATTGCTTTTTTGTCATGTCAAGTTTTTTGTTGTTGTTGACACTTTTAGATTTGGATAAAGCCAAACGGGAGAAAATGTGCTCGGTTCAGGTGGGGGTTAAGAGCTGAAGCTACTATGAGTCTTCATTGATTTGGAAAACATAAATCTAGATAAAATTACTTTTACACACACAATTACAGAGTATTAATCAGTGAACAGTATTAACACAATTAGCAGCAGCACAATAACAGCAAAAACAAAATAACATAAAACAAAAATAATTTTACTGACATATTTGCATTGTCTTTCTTGTCCAAACTTCCCAAAGTGGGGGTCACAAGATGATTTGGAGACTATATTTTTTACATTTCTGACATTGAATTTTCTGTTTTTTTGATTGAAAACAACATATTTAAGTGAAATTAAACCAAATCTTAAAAATACAGAATCCAAATCATTAAACCAGATTTTAAATGTTTTGCACCTTCAATTATGATAAATGCTTATTATATCTTACAGACGGGGTCCTGAGTCATTTGTTGAGTGATTTGGGGGTCACGGCCTGAAAGGTTTGGGATAAGATAAGATAAGATAATGTAAGCCTTTATTGATCTCACAATGGAGAAAATAACTCTAAGGTGCAGCTTATTATTATGACAATTATCCGCTAAACTCAGATTTATTACAATGTAGGCGTGTATTGTATTAAAAATATAAAGCACAAACATCTGTTCCAGATGCCTCCTGGTCGCCTCCCTCAGGAGGTGTTCCAGACATGTCCTATGTCCTAGGAGGCCTCGTGGAAGACCCAGCACATGCTGAAGGGACTATGTCTCTGAGCTGGCCTGGGGTCACCATGGGGTCCCCCCAGAATAGCTGGAGGAGGTGTGCGTGGATTGGGAAGTCTGGGCATCTTTGCTCAGACTGCTGCCCCCGTGATCCAGCCCTGGACAAAGCGGAAGAACAAGAATGGATGGATATCATTGAAAAGAAGTTTTATTTTGAAATTATATTAAAATACTGTTCAAAACAAGAAACGTGAGTGCTTCTGAGGGTCCGTGTAGCTGTAGAAGGCTCACATTTTTCATCAAAGGACATTTGTTTTTTCACATAACAGAGTGCCTCAGACTTTTTCTTTGACTTTTGATTACTCCACCTCCTGTACTTGTGCTATACAGCCTTAATCAAGTCAAATCCTTCCTGATCTTATATTAAAATACTGTTCAGTTTCACCATATGAGTAGATCTGAATATGTCCAAGTACCCCCTGCTGAGTACTCGCGTACCCCTGGTTGGAAAACATTATTCTAAACTATTACAGGAAGCTTCCTTTTATTGTAGCCAGTGAATTATGAGATCCAAAACCTTTATTGCTTGATTTTCTTTTTTTCTTTCTTTTTTACTTTCTTGGAATATTGCTGTGTATGAATCCTCCCCTCAAAGGCTTAATCACAAAAGCCAGAAGTGTTAAAGCAATAACAGAGAGCATTTTCAATAACAAAGACAATTCAAGGTTGTTCAATCATTATATTTCAGTAGTTTTCGCGTTTGCGCATGGACTTTGACGAATTAGTGAAGTAGCTCACTGTGTATAAATCTTATACCCCTTTGCAAATGTTTTTTTAACAGAATATTCCCAACGTCTCTGTATCCTCATTATTTTCACCTCGCTCGGGAGCCCTCGTGCTGCACATTATGAGTCTCCTGATGCTGAAATTAAATTTTCCCTTTATTGAGAAAGAGGTTATTGGTGAGAGACAAGAACATTTGAGCAATAGCTGCCTCTCTGGGCTCCGGTACAGACAGCTCCTAATGGAGAGCGCTCACTACAACTGCAAGTGAAAACAAATATTTGAATAGGTAACAATGACAAACAAGCAGTGGATTTTTTAGACAGGGTTTATACAGGCAAACCCAATTTAATTCAATTTGTAATGCCCAAATACTATATTTTAATGCCACAAACACATAAAAAAGAGAGAGATCTACATGCAGAAGAGGAAGTGAATTGGACAAAACGGCCAAGGTTTTTGCCAAACAAAGTGGTCAATTTCAGCCAAAACGGCAACTGAACATTATTTTAGACCATAATTGTGGTATTTTCCATTAATTTGTACAGAAAATCAGGCTCTAGGACGCTCCAGGATCAATTGTTTGGAAGATTTTCACTGCTGTTGCAACCTCTCACCGGAAAATCAACAAAGCAATTGATCCTGGAGTGTTGTAGAGACCACTGTAATGGAAAGTCAAGGCGCCGCTAACCACGCACACAGCTGCTGGGTCTCTACAAGGTCAAATACCAACTTTTTTTGTGTGCGCATAAAACGTTGCATAACGCACCTTTAAGAAAAAACACAAGGCAGCACAACATAAACAAGGAAATGAATGTGAAGCTGCCATCAGAGCACTGCTCTCAGTGCTGCTCGTATTAAAATGCCTAAGGCGACCTATGAGCGATGCCCTTTCGTCAGTGGCGCAGGCACATAGCACAACAGCTGCGCCCATGGAAGATAACCATCGCGTTTGGAGCTTGCACTGTCCTTGCGCCAGGCACTTACAGTAGCTTCATATACAGACTTCCCTATCCATGGTCGCTTAATCCAACTCCTCCGAGGGGATTACAGGCAGTCCCTGGCCTGCTGAGAGACATAGTCCCACCAGCATGTCCAAGGTCTTTCCTGGGGCTTTATGCAGGAACAACACAAAACCCCTCTGGTTTTCAATGAGGATATAACAAACATGGTTACGCTACATGGGTTGATTTTGCACAATACAGACCCTGTACATGGTGATATCCCATGGTGTTGATAACTTTATACGATTGGCTTGTTCCCAAAGACTTTGACAATGTACCAATAAGGATTAAAAAATGTCGTGTTGTTCGGAATGAAAATACTGTGTTGACAAGCCAATAGCCCACAGCAGGATCCCGAACTTCACGCTGAAAGTAAAAGGCAAGTTTCGATGCTGAATTCGATCATTGCAGCCGTTGATGTGGTCACCGGTGGCTCTCAGGAAACATGCTGGCCTCAGGAAACCAGCTCCAGCTCACTTCAGAGTAATGGCTCGTCAGAACACCCAGAGGAAACGCCTAATGGTGCACGCTTCAATTTTTAATGCCTTATTTCACTGTCTGTTCGGGGCTAAGGGCGCGCTCGATACGGCACTGCAATAAGTTATTATAAAGTCAAGCAGCTCAATGTTAGTGTGGTCAGGGGCAGAAATTCGGTGATATATAGCTACACTCTTAATTGTAGCTGAGATTTAAAGTGTAGAATAGAGTTCGGGCCTGTATTGGATCCGGTGAAGTTTGGTTTTAAGCTTGCACTTTCCTGGCCTAGTCCTATCCTTGATTTAGACCTGGATTAGTCAGTTTTTTTGGTCCAGTTTAGTCAAGCTTAAAACAAAATGCATAAGAGAATAAGACAGTATTATTAAATCAAAATGTCCATGCAAGCAAGCAAGCAAGCAAAGTTTATTTATATAGCACCTTTCTCAGACAGAAGGTCACAAAGTGCTTCACATCAAAACAAGCAATGACTAAAAACACAGGATAAAATTACACAAATCAAACAACAGTGGAGACAGTCATATCAGCCCATAAAACCGTACTTTCAAAACGCTCGACTGAACAAGAACGTTTTGAGTTGGGATTTAAATATATCAACAGAGTCAAGTGATCGCAGAGAGAGCGGGAGATCGTTCCAGAGTCTAGGTGCGACAGCCTGGAAGGATCGGTCTCCTCTGGTTCGATAGCGAGTGCGAGGAACCATCAAGAGATTTTGATCTGCAGACCTCAGAGAACGAGAGGGGACATAGGGCTGAATCAGATCTCTGATGTAAGAAGGCGTCTGACCATATAAGGATCTAAAAGTCAGCACCAAGATTTTAAATTGAAACCGGTAAGACACCGGCAGCCAGTGGAGGGCTTTAAGAATTGGGGTGATATGAGCCCTTCTATTAGTGCAAGTTAAAATCCTCGCTGCAGAATTTTGAACCATTTGGAGACGAGACAGCTCTTTTTTGTTTAGACACGAAAATAAACTGTTGCAATAGTCTAGACGTGACGACACAAAAGCATGAATAATGAGCTCCAAATCATTACGTGACACAATTTTCCTTAGTTTAGAGATGTTCCTCAACTGAAAGAAACAATTTCTGCTAAGCTGTTTAGAGTGGTGATCAAATGACATGTTTTTGTCAAAAATCACACCAAGGTTCCTGAGACTCTGTGCAGCGGACTGACTGAGATCTCCCAAATACTGGTTTATCCCTGGGATAAGGTCATCAGGAGCAATCACAAGGGTTTCTGTTTTATCAGCATTAAGCTGCAGAGAATTTTTACTTAACCATTGTTTTATATTTTTTAAACAGCTGACTAAAGAGTTCAGCCTTCCCATCTCAGAAGGCTTAAAAGAACAGTACAACTGGATATCGTCAGCAAACAGGTGATAAGAAACATCAGCGAACTCTTGAATGACCTTTCCCAATGGAATTATATAAAGTAGAAATAAAACCGGACCCAAAACAGAGCCCTGCGGAACACCACAGAATAATTTAGCTGAATCAGACATTATTTGATTTGCTGCAACACTAAAACTCCGACCAGATAAGTAAGAGGAAAACCAATTTAAAACTGGCCCTGACAGTCCAACCAAGCCACTCAATCTGTTTAGCATTATCTGGTGGTCGACGGTATCAAACGCTGAAGACAGGTCAAGCAGAACAAGAACAGAGCATTTTCCAGAGTCAGCAGACATCATTATGTCACTGGATACTTTCAACAATGCTGTTTCCGTGGAGTGGTGTTTTCGGAAACCAGATTGGAAAGTGTCATGAAAGTTATGATGATCCAGGTAGCACGACAATTGTTTTGCGACCACCCTCTCTAAGATCTTGGACAGGAAAGGGAGTTTGGAGATAGGTCTGTAATTTTTTGGGCTTGATACTGTAGGTTTGATACTGATTGTTTACAAAATGTGTCAGGTTAATTGATCATTTTAGTTCATGAATTCATTTTTATATCTTATTGTACACAAGACAACCACAATTTCTTCTCACAGTGATAATAAAATCCCTGAACGTTGCTTTTACGCTGCTTGTGTGACCGGGTAAAGGGCTATAGCTGCTGAAGGGGAGGATATCCTGCTAAATGTGACTCACCCATGACCCTGGATATCCTCTTCCAAAACCACAGCCCCATGTTCCCCTGCGCCAAGGCCGTCACACTTCCTCCACATCTCGCGCCTCTATCCGGGACGATAAAACCACATGTTACAATCTCACCCTGTGTTAGGAGCCAAGTCAGGATCTTATCTGTGCGCTACTGTAGCACATGAGGTTCACGCTGTCATGGGATGCTCCACTGCCCCCTGTGCAGAGAGAAAGGGAGGGAGGAAGAGAGTGAGAGTGGAGAAAGAAGAAACAGAGATTGATATAGTCACAATATGAACTAATACTTGTTTTATTTGAGATAACAATATTACTGAAACATTTGTCTAAATACTGATATTTGCAAATGTTTAAGTTCTTCTGTTTTTTGTGTTGTTGCTGTTTATAAGTTTAATGATTTTGCAAGATTTGTGGGTTTATATGTTCTTCCATATTGATATTGCACCATCTTAATAACACGCAATTATTTGGTGACACTGTATATTGTGCAGCCATGGTGAGCCCTTCTCCTTTGCCGAGAAAACCATCCCACCTCACAGGTGTGGCATATCAAAATGCTGACTGGACCGCATGAATATTGCACAGGTGTGGCTTAAGTGGTCTACACTAAAAGTCCACTCTGAAATGTTCAGCTTTGTCTTACTGGGGAGCTGTGGAGGGATCAGAAACCCTGTCAGTATCTGGTGTGACCACAGTTTGCCTCACGCCGTGCAGCACATCTCCTTCACATAGAGTTGATCAGGTCATTGATTGTGGCCTGGGGAATGCTGGTCCACTCCTCTTCAATGTCTGTGCGAAGTTGCTGATTATTGGCAGGAAACGGAACGCGCTGTCCAGATCATCCCAAACATGCTCAATGGGTGATATGAGTATGCTGGCCATGGAAGAACTGGATGTTTTCAGCTTCCAGGAATTGTGTTCTTTGTAACATGGGGCCGTGCATTATCACACTGCAACATGAGGTGAGTGGCACAACAATGAGGCTCAGGATCTTGTCTCTGTACATTTAAAAAGCCATTAATAACATGGACCACCGTGACCATGGGCCACTCGATTCACAACATTGACGTCAGCAAACTGTTTACTCACACGTCGACAGACGATCTGTCTACCATGTGCCCTGAACAGTACAAACCGGGATTCAGCCATGAAGAAAACACCTCTCCATCAATACCGGACACCTTCGAAGGATGACAAGCAGATGAGCTTCCCTGAGACAGTTCCCAACAGTTTGTGCAGAAATGCTTTGGTTATACAAACCGATTGCTGTCCTGGTGGCTGGTTTTAAACGATCTTGGAGGTGAACATGCTCCATAACATTACATGTGGTGTGCCCCAGGGTTCGATTTTAGGCCCACTGCTTTTTAACCTGTATATGCTCCCTCCTGGTGATGTCGTCAGGAGACATGGAGTCAACTTTCATAGTTATGCTGATGATACACAGTTTTTAACTGCATTTTAGATATCAAATCCTGGATGATTTGACTTACTCCAGCTTAACCAGGACAAAACTGAAGTTTTAGTCATCGGTCCTAAGGTCCAGAGAGAGAAACCTTTACCCAAACTACAGTCATTGTCTTTTAATCCTTCCTCACAGGTGAAGAACCTGGGTGTAATTTTTGACTCTGAGCTGACTTTAATTCCACACATTAAGAATATCACAAAGATAGGTTTTTACCATCTAAAGAGCATAGCCAGAGTCCGCCCCATTCTCTCTCGGGCCAACACGGAGACGCTAATGCATGCTTTTATCACCAGTTGTATCAACTACTGTAATGCCCTGCCTTCTGGTCTTCCCAAAAAGAGGATCTCAGGTTTACAACTTTTACAAAATTCAGCAGCTCGTGTCCTGACGAAGACCAGGAGGCGGGACCACATTACACCGGTTTTAGAGTCGCTGCATTGGCCCCCCGTGTGTTTCAGGATCGATTTTAAAGTTATTTTAATGGTTTTTAAATGTCTCAATGGTCTTGGTCCTTCTTATCTTTCAGAACTGCTTTTACCTTATGAACCTTTACGGCACCTTCGCTTAGCTTAGCTTTTAACTGACATCTATTTATTTAGTCCTAATAATATATTTAGTGTGTGTGTGTGTGCGCGCGCGCATGCACCTGTTTGTCTGTTTGTTATCTGTAAAGCACTTTGTGATACCTTTCGGTATGAAAAGCGCTTTATAAATAAAGTTTGATTTGATTTGGATGTGGATGTCCTAGTCTGGTGTGGTTACATGTGGTCTGTGTGTTGTCTGTCTGTTGTGAGGCTGGATGGATGTACTGCCAAATTCTAAAATACCTTTGGAGACAGCTTATGGTAGAGAAAAGAACATTCAAGGCACAGCTTTATCCATTCCTGCAGGTGCACGCCAATTGCATGCTTGCATGGAACATGCGCCAAATTGCATATTTTAGAGTGCCATTTTATTGTAGACAGGTACACCTGTGCAATATTCACAGATGTGAGGTGGGATGGATTCTCGTCACAAAGGAGAACAATATTTGAGGGAAAATTGATCTATTGTGTAAATAGCAAAAGTTGTATTTTTTGGAATTTGCCCCATGATAAATGAGAACAAAAATAAAGAGTTGTGTTTAATGTTGTGTTGAGTGTAAATAGATACTAGAGAGAAAGAGATAGACAGAGAGAGAAAGAGAGAGAGAGAGAAAGAGAGAGATAGACAGAGAGAGAAAGAGAGAGAGAGAGAGAGAGAGAGAAAGAGAGCGAGAGAGAGAGAGAGAGAGAGAGTGAGAGAGAGAGAGAGAGAGAGAGAGAGAGAGAGAGAGAGAGAGAGAGTGACAGAGACAGGGAGGTGCAGCTAACAGTTTGATTGCTGGGTCTAGTGACAGGGATGACAGTTTGAATTTGCCTCCCACCAGTGAGCAGCGCTAACTGGATTTGTTGGGACGCCTGTGTCAGCTCCGGTCTGCTGCATGTGGTGGAACACGAGGCTCAACAGAATTAGTCATCCAGTGCATGCAACTGTAGGAGTTTCAACATGACTGTGAGGAGAGAGGAGGCTATAAGGCTCGGTGACGGTGTTACGTCACAAATCAAGAGGAGGTGAATACAGCGCTCTCGCTTCATTGGAAACAATGGGAGATCGCTGATATTCTGTGGCTGTTTAAGAGGATTTATTAAGGTGAATAATTTTCGGATTGTGATGAAATGTGATTTGATTACCATGATAACCTGCCTGTTGAGGCAAAAGTCTGATATAAACAGAAATTGGACTAAATTGGTCTCGATTAATGTTTGTACAAACTGCCAAGAGGTCGCCTAGTGCACGTCGCTAATCCATCGTAACTTTGTGTAGAATTTCACGCATTTATGTTTCGCCTTAAGGGAAATAATCATGATCTAGCTTCAATGAAGGTGCTTGATTCATCTTCTGTACTCAGTAGTTGAGTACAGCGTTGTATTCACATCCGCTTCAACTACTGAGTACAGAAGATGAATCAAGCACCTTCATTGAAAATGGACAACTCCTGTACGACTGAGAACTTACACAGAAATCATGATCTAAGTTAAATCTAAGTTAAACGTAATGCTGACGAGAAAATGTTTTAGAAGCTTTTAGGTGACGTTCTGTCTAGTTTATTCAGCTTTAGATTTAGCTAAAGCATGACTTAGCTAACACATGTCATGACATTAAACATTTGATTAACAATTTATTTTATGTTTAAAGCAAAGTAAATGGTAGAATTTAGAGCCGGATGTGTCCGACACAGTTATGTTAAACTTTAAAACATAATCCACACAATGTGTTTAGATCTGCAGACGTCGATTCTAATCAAAAACTTTCTCAGTTTACAAGATTGAAGCTGTAGTTCCGACAAAATGGAACATCCAACCGCACAACAGCTTTTAAGCAAGATTTACCGAGAAAAACTAAATTTATCGAACACAATCTGTCACTCACAGGCAAAAACGCTGTTTAATACCGCCATTGTTTTCACCTATTTAAACAGTTTATAAAAAATATAAAAAATGAATGGATATCACAAATTATATGCTGTTTCACACTCAAAAACAGAAGCATTTTTTTTTTTTTTCATTTTGAAATCATCTGGGGAACCCACCCCACTTTGGGAAGCACTGAACCCGCAATATACCAGAGCAACGATGAGTGGAACCATAGCTCTCCATACGGGATCATTATGAATCCAGCCATCTGAAAATGTCTCTTGAGGTGTGAGGCAAAACGTATTGAGCGCTAAAGCAACCCATATATAGAATCTTTGTCTATAATAGACAATACAAACACGAGACATCAAGTAAATTAATTTGAAAAGCACATAAGCTATATAGTATTGCAGGGGCATTCTCCGAAATGAAGAGGTTTGTTGTGGACTATCAAAATAGATAAGTACAGAGATTAATTACATAACACACTTTCAGGTTGGGCGGCACGGTAGCTCAGCGGTTAGCGCTCGTGCTTCACAGCTAGAAGGTCCGGGTTCGATTCCCACCTGGACGGGGCCTTTCTGTGTGGAGTTTGCATGTTCTCCCCGTGTCTGCGTAGGTTTCCTCCGGGTACTCCGGTTTCCCCTACCACTAAAAACATGTACAATAGGCCCAGGGACTGCAGGTGGAAATTAGCACAAGTGCTATAACCTGGTACAATACATCTCTCCTTTCTGAGGCTAATGTACATTGTACACTGTTCCTGTTCAAAAAAATTAAGTTCTAGATATTCTTGCACACCTTGAATACTTCACACTTAGCCTTATGTACTGCTTTGGAATCCAATTCATTTCAACATAACACTTACCTCGGCGCAGGGAGTTTTTATTGTTCTTTTCTGTATAGTACAAACCTATTCATGTGTAAATGTGGATAATAAAAAGAAATGCAAACTGTAAACAGAGCCAAAATGGTCTCTCATAAAACAGACCAACATGTTACTTAAGCCTATACTTCAGTGCCTCTATTCTTTTCTTTCTATCTCTGCATAAGGTTATTTTAGGACAGCTCTATTATAATGCAATGATTGAAAAAAAAAAAAAAACACCTAGAACACATACATTGAATATTAATAGTTTGTAGACCTTTTCTTCCTTGAACGCAAATATGCACATCTCCTCGAAAGCTGCTCTCCAAAAGTAGCTTCTTTTCTCTCCTGCAACAAATTTGTCAGGGGAAAACTTGTAAGCATTGCTCTTTATATATATATATATATATATATATATATATATATATATATATATATATATATATATATATATATGTATATGAAAAAAATCTATACACAGTGATATTTGGAAAGTTTTTGTTGTGCTTTGAGCATCTTTGAGGAAGGAATGCTGCAAACAGGAGGAGCCGAGGTCGTGCTTATTCATTCAAGTGTGAGCAGTAAATAAGTAGCCGTATACACGTTTGACAGATACTTGGAAATTTCATAACTTTTTCATGGCCTGGGGGAAAACATAAAACTTTGGATGTTTGAACGAAAGGAAATAATGAATTGTTTTGTGAAGAAGTATCTTAGTTGGGACCAAAAACTGCTGTGCCGTGAGAGACAGCTACTTTTTAGTTTCAACATCAAAACACACTAATAATTCACTTTAGGTGAATAATAACCCACAATTATAACATTCTTATCTTGGCTCGTTGTCGCTTTGTTGATTTGTTTGCTCAAAATTGTTCAAATTCTTTCTCTGGAACAACCAGATACGGGAATTTCAAGAGCAAAATGACTTGCAGTCCAAACTGGTGGTGGTTTAACTAATGCCGTGGAAAAAAAGGTGGGTTTTAGGTTTTGAGATACTGTGGTAGCGTTAGAGTATTGTAGAGCAGTGCTGGTTTCTGTATTTTGCATACATAACAAATTACATGTTTATTTGAGGGAAATGGCGGGTCCCGAAGCCGTACCAGTTGAGAACCATGTTGTAAGAAAAGGCAAGGCAGGGCAAGTTTATTTGTAGAACACAATTCATACACAAGGCAATTCAAAGTGCCTAACAGTTGCATACAGTTACAAGAAAACAGATCAAATCAATCAATAAAACATCAACATAACAATTAATCAATTACAGCCAGTGCAGAGACCGGAGCACTGGACTAATATGGTCGCAGCAGCGTTCTGGATGTTCTGCAGCTCGAACAGCTCGTTTAGAAAGGCCAGTGAGAAGCCGTTACAGTAGTCTAACCTGCTGGAGACAAATGCATGGATGAGTCTCTCCAAGTCTGGTTTTTACACTATTCCTCTGATCTTAGCAATGTTTTTCAGATGGTAAAAAGCTGATGATGTTATTGCTTTAATGTGGCTGTTTAAGTTCAGGTCTGAGTCCATGATTACTCCTAGATTTCTAACCTGATTTTTTTGTTTTAGAGAGAGAGACTCAAGGTGACTGATAACACTTTGTCTTTGTGTCTGTGGGCCAAAAACAATGATCTCAGTTTTGTCTGAGTTTAGTTGGAGAAAGTTGTTTTGCATCCACAAACTGATCTGTTCGATGCAGTGACAGAGAGTATCTACAGGCCCATGTTCACCTGCCGTCAGTGACACGTAGATCTGAGTGTCATCTGCGTAGTTGTGATACGACACATTGTTGCTGTTTATTAGCTGACCCAATGGAAGCATGTATAAGTTAAATAAAAGGGGTCCCAAGATTGACCAATGGGGGACTCCATAGGTCATGGCAATTTTGTCTGAGACACAGTTGCCACTTTTGACAAAGTACGTCCTGTCCTCGAGATAGTAGCAGTAGTTGCTATTTGAGCAGGGTTGCTATTTGTGTTGTGGAAATTATGGCATTTTTAATGCCTTGGACTTTGTCATAAGAAAATATTGCAAACTCATTGCACTTAGATGTAGAGATTAGTTCTAAGGCAGTGAAACTGAAGGGTTAGTTAATCAGTTCACTGTGGAAAACAGAACACGAGAGTTGTTTCTGCAGTTTGCGATGATTTTAGAGTAGTACTTCTCCCTTTCACCACGCAAAATCTGGTTGAACTCACAAAGCACTTCTTTGTATACCTCAAAATGAACCTGGAGCTTTTGACTATAAGTCGCACTTTGCTTCATAGTTTGGCAGTCTTATACTCCGGAGCGATTTTTTCTTTCTTTTTTAATTCAAATATATAATTTCACATGCCGTTAGAGGGCACTGCATAATCGAGCACCAGAAAGAAAGTTTGGAGTGAGTGAGAGAGCGGAGGTTACTGCAATGAATATAACAAAACAAGCTAATCACGGGCTAAAAGCTAGATAGCCACAGCTAGAGGAACGAGTTTGCAAATGAGAGCTTGGAAGACATGCTGTTGGGAGAGGCTTGTCAACGGTGTAGTTACGCCTCCGTGCCCAGGTAGTTGCCAAGGTGATTGTTTCAGAAGTGACACCGAGGATGAAGATTTCAATGGTTTTTGTGATTTGCAGTGAGATCGAGAGTTTGGTATGTTATTTATGCTATAGTTACCTGATCTGTTTATGTGACGTTAACATACCAGACACCTATTTAGTTCGTTGTTTATGCTTCATGTAGCCAACCATCAGTGTGTTACGTTAGCATACCGTACGCCTATTCAGCCTGTTGTTTCTTTCTTCATTAGACATTTTTTTCTTATACTCCGGAGCAACTTATTTAGGTTTTTTTCTTCTACATTACGCATATTTTGGCTGGTGCATCTTATACTCCAGAGCGACGTATAGTCCGGAAAATATGGTAACTGTCTTTCACCAATCACAGAGGTCAGCAAAAATAATAAACCCTCTGTTTAGTAAAGTATGATAACCGGTTAACTTTCAGTAATTTGATGGCTCAACAAATAGGTTTTACTTGTCCCATGTTCCAGGTCAGACATCTTCACAACTGTTTGTCTGGCCAATTTTCTGCTTACAGTGTGACATTATAAGTCTGTTTCTGGTTAATCCTCCTCCTACTCCATATGCACCACAGCAGCAAAACCACTAGCCTCTCAGCCTCTTTACCTGCTTTTTTTCACCACCCATAAATCATATTTGATTGTTTTTTCAAAACAAATAAAATGTACTCTCCCTTTACAGCATCTCTAACCTTATCATAACATATTGATTCAGTTGTTAAAAGTCTAGACCTTTGCATGACGCTGTTGCAAGTTTCAGCCAACACCTTGTTTTACTCCTTGCCATTGTTTCTGCTTTGTCCTCAACTCTATGCTAATCTAACCTTGCATTACCATTTGCAACGCATTTATATTTCATTTAGGCCATGTATTCTTTATGAGGAGAGAGCGCGTCTTGTGTCCTGACACCGGGGTTTTGTTGAGAGCTAGTGAGGGTATTCCGTCTCATGTTCGGGCGGTGATCCTCTGCACTTCAAACGTGTGTTGTGATTTTCGGAACCTTAATCCTCTTTAAATGTGCGACTAAGCCTGGAAAAAGCCAAGATAAAAAGTGCAAAGCAGACCCAGAGTTTATCCCCAAAGCCGTGTCTTTTCTCCAGATGTTTGGTGATGAATGGTGTAGCCGCGAGCTGTCTGGCGTTTGACTTATTTTGAATTCAATTAATCAAATATTTGCGCATACCTTGTTGGGTGGGAAACATGGTGTAAAATAGTCAGAATTGTTTTGAAGATTGGCAGTACAGCATATGTGCTGGGAATTACTGAGCCATGGGTGAGATGGCACAGGAGCTGATGGGGTGTGAAAGCAGCTTAGCTAAGCCCTTTAGAAAGATGATTGCAATCTGTAGGCAGGATCATGTAACACTATTTAGACACTACCAACATGTAGTATAGGCTATAGTTTACACGGGGAAAGTAAAAGTATTGTATAAAAAGAAATAAAAAAATACAGCCAGATTTGGTAATACATTTAGTGCCAATCCCAGCAATGATAAATAGAATGAATACATGTTTTAGAAATTGATATGACAAATATCCAAGAAGGTCCAGCTGCAGGTATCAGTGAGTTTGTTTACATGCGCTCGAGTAACCCGGTTACGAGGCATATCCTGGTTATGACAATATTCTGGATGTGATGTTTATGTGTCCGAGAAACCAGGACACTCATGTCCCTGTTTACATGAGCAACTACAATATCCTGGATATTTAGGCTCCAGAGAGGGGCGGAGCTAATGACAAATATGGTAAGGAGCTGAATACTTTAGCAATATTGCTAACGCATAGCTTTTTCAGACATTTCTCTAGCACAGAGAAAATAACTATCCAAGAAGCACTTAAACAGTAGAGTTATTTCCCAGCTTCAGCGACAGACGTGAGAAAAAAATAGAAAATAATAATTGGTTTGATGTTGGAGCAGCACTGACGTCCACCAGAGATACCACGGAGCATAAAAGGGCTTGTTTTTTTAGGATACTTAAATGTTTTGTTATTTTTTAGAAGATACAAAGTACCAGATATGCCCAGGTACCAGATAAAATGGCTGTTGGAAAGTTGTTGCTCCTGCCGTATCTGTTGATGAACCAGACAAAACCAGGAAACTTAAAATCCCCATAACCTGTAAACTCGAGTGCATGTAAACACATTATGTTACTTGAAACATAATATATCACAATATATCCTCCATCATTTCTAACCTTAATAAAGTTGGTAAAGCAAGGTATATTTTTGTAGCGAAGCACGTCAACGATTATACCTGCTGTTATCACCAATAAATACTCATCTGAGATCACTTAGCCTCATCTTTTTTTGGATGTTGCTCTGGTTATATGTTCTCACAAGGGTTTGATATGTAAAGTAGAAGTTACTGGAATACTTTTGGGAAATTCCTGGATCCTGAAGTGGGAATGCATTCGCTAAAATGGGGGATAAAAAATAAACTCTGCAGAGAAATATGCAAAATAGATCGATAACATTTTAGAAGTATTAAGATTAGAAAAAAGAGTTTGGATTAGCTGTAAATTAAAAGCATTTATTCATGATGACAGTTTTGGTAAACATAAATAAAAAAGTGCTTGGCAAATAAATCAGGTAGGCTACACGAGAAATCTGTGGTAGTTTTGGTCATCCACAAATTTGCTATATAGTTTAGTGGCATCTTCATCTTGACAGATACAATAAGGAAGGCCATCAAATCTGAAACCAGATGGTGAATCTAGATATCATAGATTCAAAAACAAAATTGTAACGAAATCGAGTCAAGTGGATAGAGCTGGTGAGCAAATCTCGAACGGAATAGACTGAGAGATTGAAACAAGTATCATGGGAGAAAATGTAAGGCTGTGTCTTTCTTTTTGACATACCTTAATTAGTTCATACTATTGAGCACGGAGGCTTCTTTTGACAGCTGACAGGATAAAGAAATGTTATTATCTGAATTAATTAAAGGTAATTGGATAGAGCAGCTTCAGACCCCTGCTTAGACACTTCAGACAGTCTCAGAATTTCCAATATCTTGTAAACAGTATGTCATGGTGAATTAGTTTCACGATTGCAACTGTTAGATTAAAAATATAGTGGTCAACAAAGCTAACACTAATAGCCGCTGAAATGTAATTGAAGAGGATCGCTTAAAGTGCATATGACAGGTTTTAGTGCTTATGAAAGTGTGATTTATTGAGATGAATAACATATGCACAGATCTGTTGCAAGTAATAAGTTTAATGTTATTTCAGTTAAACAGCAATTTTAATGAAGAAATGTTGGGAATAAAATGTATTTGAATTTTTAAACCAGTAACAGGAAGTGAAATAGATAGAGGTAAAGTTCCATAGTACTACGATGGTTTTTGTCTTTTTCTGCGAACTGCATTTCTACTTTCTGTGTCCCACATTGTTCTACTGGATGCTTGTGTACATCTTTGCTGTGTTTTTGTGATGTTCAGTGGGTTTTCTTTGACTGGCGAGTCTGTACAAGTCATGAATGACCCAGTATTTTAACAATAAACAAACAGCTAGCTTAGGAGCTAAAGACATTTGAGACCTACACATTTCTTCTTCTGAAACACTGAAGAGGCACCCGCAGCACGGTGGAGGTGTCAAAAGAGGCGCTACAGGAAACAAAAAAGGGACAAACGAGGAGGTATCCAGAAGATGGTGAAAGACCGTTGTGGAGCAGAGGGAGCTGCGGAAGGGGAAGAGGGAGGAGGTGGAGGCGCTGACCAGTGAGGGACACCATGCTCTGAAACAGGGACAAACCCAGGAGGTGGTGCACAGTTTCAGAGAAACACTGATGGCAGGACTCTGGTTTCCCCTACCTCCATAAACATGCTGGTTATGTTGGCCCACAGTGGCAGTGCACTCAGTGGCAGCGGCTCAGGTCTAACCCAACACCTGGAGGCAATTGTGTTGCACAATTGTAAAATGGCAAATAAAGCACTTTCTTACTTACTTACTTAGCAGTTTTACTCACTCATTCCTCATTGACTTAAAGGGACTATACGGAGTTGATGTTAAAATTATGTATTTTCCTCCCCCTACATGTTCCAGCATGGCCTAATGTGTAGAATGAGCCCAGACCTAATCACCACAACTGCCTCTGAAATCCTGCACTGTCACTCAAAAAGTGACAGTGTTCGGGTGACAGTAATTCGGGTCCAAAATGCCGTCATTTATACTTATATATACTTAATATAGAAGCTGCAGTTACGCGTAAGACCTGAGGTGGCAGTAGTGAGTATAAAAATGACCAACTTGCATCTAGTCCCTTTAACATGGTTAGCAGCAACAGTTAACATTGTTTGCCTTTATCTATGTCACTTCCTGTCAGTGTCCAATAAGGAAGTGAAACTATAAACATCCCAAAAAAATAGTCAAACTAACGAAAGCTGGGTAAAATGTTTTGCAATATCTTAATAATTGTGTTGACTATGTTTTAGCAAAAATTGGGCCCAATGTGTCATGTGCACTTTAAGAAAGATACATTTCCTATTGTTATTGTAGAAAGCAGAGCACACATTTCTGCGCATTTGGAGAATAAAGGCAGAGTGACGAAATAGAAAAGTACGTAATTTATTTAGCTTGCCTCAACTTGTATTTGTATTGTGGACAAAATTGTAGACAATCCGATCCATACAAGCCTCTTTTGAGTGTTGTGCAAGTAAACATCCACGCTTTTGTTTCCATTTGACCAAGCCTGTGTTGCTATTGGGAAAATCTGTCTGGAGCCGTGTGTGACGCAGTGCAGTGCCCAGGGACTCATATCCAGATTTGTATGTAACTTTGGTCATGACCTGGAGAAAACTCACCCTGACAAAAAGGGAGAACATGCACAAAAAACCTGATCGTCCAGGAATTAACCTAGAACCATCATTCTGTGAGATGATCATTACATTTCAACTTTAAGTATAACTTCACTTTTCAATTGTTTATTTACCACATCCCCCCTCTTTCCTTGCAGCCTGTGGAGATGCACTCACAGAGAAATTATGGGTCCCACATATACTGTCAACTGCAGCTGTATATGAGACAACGTGGGCCTCAGAAAGAGAAGCGTTTCCTCCACATGAATTCCTGGAAACGCGCAGTGACACAGACAGGAAGCCGGTGAGTGATGGACGGCATGGGGAAAAGATGGGCACCGGAGAAGTTATTGGTTCAAACAGTAAAAAAGTGGCGTTGACGTTTGGATGCGGTGAGGAAGCGTAGAAGCTGCAGTTATGAGGTGACACGGTAGGAAATTGGAGACATGGCCAGAGTGAAAGTGAGGAGAGGTGAAGTGGGTTATCAAAAGGGAAGCTACACGACGGGAAGCATTAGGTCACAAGGTACAGTGTCTCTTTAAAGTTGTCCTTGTGCGCCTTTTTTCAACAGGGGTTAGGGACAGCGCCTGCTACCTCATCCCTGTCCCTTGAGAGGGCTGAAAAGGGAAAAGGTAGGGGTACTTTTTAGCATCGTGACCAGTCCTGTACCAACTATTGGATCTATTAATGATGTCAACTTTAGCATGCATTTATGGATGGCCCAGCACTGAGTCTCAAGGGGATACACTATTGTTCCACGTTCACGAGCATTAAGAAATAGATTATAGACATTACTCTTACTGCACAGTGCTAATAAATTCTGGCTTTTAAAAAAAAGCCCAACAGAACGTCAGAATCTTGTTTTCTTTGGGGACCCACAATCATTATAATGTAAAATGTGTCTTTTCCTCAAAACATGTTGTTGAATAAGCTTTAAAGGCGCATTATGCAACGTTTTATGTTGGTCGGTCTCTAGGATGCTTCCGGATCAATTGTTTTGGAGGGTTTTCACTGACTCACCAGAACACCTACAAAACAACAATCCTGGAGCGTTGTAGAGGCCACTGTGATGGAAAGTAAAGGAGCCATGCTGACCACTCATGCAGCTGCTGGGTCACTACAAGGTCAAATACACACACATATCAACATTATTTTTGCATGAAAAGTTGCATAATGCCCCTTTAAATAAGCCATAAAAACTGAAATTATTATGAAAATAACCCGATAACAGTAATTTTAACACACTCAAGTTGTGATTCTACCACGCATTTTTCTCTACATAAATATTAATAGAAATGTTTTCTTGGAAGCACTTCCGGGACCCACTTTCGGGTCCCGACCCACCAATTGAGAACCACTGCCTTAATGTATATATTGAATGTTATGTGTGTTATTGTTTTTATTGCACTCTAGTTCTCTGTGCCTTTTAATTGCCCTCATGGGGGTAAATAAAGTGATTAATTGAGTTATTGCTAGGATAACACAGCAATAAACCATAATAAATCTATACCTGAGTTTATCTCCAGTATTTTGTATTAAGGTATTGGATGGTATTCTTCATAATCTGTTTTGACACTGCACAAGTCGGCTTGGTGCATACCTACACAAAGTATACGCAGTGCAGCATGAATGGGATAATCTTATTCATTCTATACACCTCCATCCCTGAGACTTGCTCTTTGTGTGGCACTCCTCAAGGTTTGCGGCATCAGTGCAGGAGTCTCTTGTGAAATCAGAAAGGTCGGTGTCACACACATTTGACAGAGCGGAGTGGTGTAGGTGTTAGATAAAACCCAGACTTTTAACATGAAGTGACAGGAGACAACCGGTACAGCTTCAACCGGGACCTGAAACGTCTTAGGGATCATTTTAATTAGCTGTTTATGGGACGCATTGAAGAGACAGAGTCAGAAGTGTCAGGGGCTTCAAGGAATGAAGCAGCAGAGCATCTGTGGGAAGGTGATGGGGTCAAGCTGCACATTACAGGGAACTACAACTCCAGTCAACACAAGAACAAGGATTTTCAACGCTTTTGTTTATCCCAAAATGATGGCGATTCATCTTTCTTTGACTTAATATTTGAAATCACGAAGCTAAGGTCAGGCCCTCGTCAAAATAAATCCACTCTTTTTCTTCAACTCTTATTTGAGGAAAGGCAAAAGGATTTTCATCGAGCAACCACTGAATGTTCAAATGTCATCTTTCTGACCTTTTAATTTATTATTTTCAGGAGAAACGTTGCTATTCACTATGTTGAAATGACGGCGGAATAAAAGCTCAACTTCAAAACATGCCGCGTGCCATGGTTATCACACTGGCAGCCTTCAGAAGAAGTCAAAGTTCAAGCAGAAATTGATGAATTAGCTTCCAATTGTTTCATTATACAATATTCATGTAGTTTAGTTCCACAAGTGCTGCTGGCCCAGTGTGTGTAAATTACAATTTGGCCCTGGTAGGTAAAAAGGTATTTTCTGACCACTGGAAAAGCAGTTTACCATCTAATTGATGTCTTTGCCACATGTCACATTACACTTTAACTTAACCATAGCCACTTTGCCATGCACCTGTGGCCTTACTTTCTTACTAAATCTATATACTATCTATAATCATTTATACATTTGTAATCCATCCATCCATTCCATCCATTTTCTCCCACTTGTCCGTTGCCGGGTCGTGGGGGCAGCTGTTCAAGCTGCCCAAATCACATTGCACCAGTCCCCTATGGCTCCTTCTGCAGGTGGTGGGTCCACGGAAGGACGGCCTCATGATTCCAAACGGGCCTGTTGGTCTCTCATAGGGGGCCCATTCACACTCTCATACATACACCAGTGTACGCAGACACTGGAGGCAAGGAGGGTGAAGTGTCTTGCCCAAGGACACAACGACAATGTGCACCTTCAGGAGGCGGGATTCGAACCCCAGACCTTCCGATCATGAGACGACCCGCTCTACCATCTGCGCCACTGTCGCCCCTAATTTGTAATCATATGTGTAATTATCTTTGAACAATATTATTAGAACAAAATTACACATCCCCTCCTGGAACCGCCATCTTAACGTGGTGGAGGGGTTTGAGCGCCCGAATGATCCTGGAGCTCTGTTGTCGGTGGCTTCGTGCCCCTGGTAGGGTCTCCCATGGCAAACAGGTCCTAGGTGACGGGTCAGACAAAGAGCGGTTCAGAAGCCCCTTATGAGAGACCAACAGGCCCGGTTAGAACCATGAGGCCGTCCTTCTGTGGACCCACCACCTGCAGCAGGAGCCATAGGGGCTGGTGCAATGTGATTTGGGCAGCTCCAACTGCTGCCCCCACGACCCGGCAATGGACAAGGGTAAGAAAATAGATGGATGGATGGAAATTACACATGTCTGGGTTTACTGTCAGGCTCTATATCTTTGCCCACACTTACATCTCTAATCTCTGTATAGCATAAAGTACCAACTATGGCGTGGAATACAATTAATATAAAGTAGGTTTGCATTGACAGGGCATCGTGATATTCTGTATGTCATTACTGTCAGTGTGATTGGCAGCGTAATGGCCGGTCACAGTGGGAACAGTGAAAACAGCAGTAGGTGGTCAGACATGCGTCACAAATGAGCCAGCAGCCGTTATGTGACATTCATCACATCCAGATATATGTTTGAGGTGCGAGTCTTGCGTGCCGCTTTGAGTTGGATATTTTACTGTGGAAGTTTAAAACTGTACAGAAACAACTGACTTGATGGATGGTGTATGTGTTAACCATTTGTAGCAAAGAAAAGCAGCTGCACAGTTGAGAAGTTGCAAGGAAAAAGATTCCATGTGAGTTATTTTTGTTAGGGACTTACTGTTGTTTTTTACTGGCAAGGCAAGGCAACTTTATCTATACCGCGCATTTCGTACACAAGGCAACTCAATACGCCTACTTGCATACGGTACTTGCATACTTTTCTCCCTTCTTTTTGATTTAACTATGGATGTCCTTAAAGGTGCATTATGGAACTTTTAAAGCGAAAAAACAACATAGATATGTGTGTAATTTACCTTTCAGTGTGGCCCAATGGCTGTATAGGTGGTTAGCATGACAGTGTGTTATGTTGAAGTCGCGGTTCAACATTACACACTTGTATTCCGCTCGCCTATAGGTCTAGGTACTCGCCTTGTACAGTGGTTCCACTATACTGAAATGTTTTGTAAGTCGCGATGAGAGCAATGTGGACAAACGCTGCCTTTTGGTGGGGTTTCTGGAATTATTAGGTGTCAAGGCAAATACTAGAGGAAAGAAACTGCTAAAAGGTGAACTATGAAGGTAAGCAACATGCTAATGTTATGCTAACACCAGCTAAAGTTGTGCTAACAGTGGCTAAATGCTGTCATTTTAGCTGCTGTTAGCACAACTTACAGCGGCTACAACATCATACTTTTTTCAACAGCAGTATGATGTTGTAAAATCCATATGACCTGCATGTTAATAGTGAGGACTGTTCTCTCTGGTTTGCTAATCTGAGGCAAGCAGTCTGTTCACATCACATTATAGTCTCAGTTCAGCATGCTTTGGCCACAGCCAGAGGTCATTACCAAAGCGTATGTCTGGTCGGGCCGGACCTAATAATATGAATAATAAAAAAGAATCATAGTTCCGTAATTCACCTTTATCAAAGATTTAATTCATTCATTCATTTTAGGGTGAATAGGTTTATGCAAATGCTAAGTCGCCAAGGGTTTCTTTAAAATTGCATTAATTTTTAAACAAACCCTTTAATATGGCTAGGATGACTATCCTGCCTATCTGTTCTGGCTCAAAATGGAGAACCCACAAATTAGACACAAGAATAAAAAATGCAAGTGGTTTATTGACAGGACGTCTGGATTCTTCAGAGCTGAGCAGGTGGTGAACTGATAAAACAGGAAACGGAGGTAAGTAAAACGTTCTTCAAACAGGTAAGTATTTAGGTTTATCTTAAAGTAGCCGATTGACAAAATCCCCATCAAACAGGACAGAGAAATCTGGCAGAGTCTTGCTTGAGAGCATGGGCCGTTTCTCAACAGCTGATCGTGTGCATGGAAATAAACACAGCGATGTTAAATCATTTATCCTGTTTAAGTGTCTCCTGCTCCTGTTTTTAATGGGTTATAACAACTTTGGTCACGCTTTATTTTCTCACAATGGTCAGCAATATATTAATGTAAAGTTGTATCGTCATGAACAGGTTATTGAGGAAAAATACATTTTATTTTACATTGTTTTATCAAGGGGGCACTGCAGACAAATCTTTGTATGACAAAGGGAACAACTAAATGACAAAAAAAAAAAAAAAAAAATCGTATAGATTCGTTGCAGATGGTTTGCTTTGACTCTGACTTTTGTCCAGTTGTGGTCATTCAAAAAGTCTGTTCATTTGACTTGGTTTTAAGAAATGTGTTCATACCAATAAGTTCCTCTAAATCAAAGCCTTACTGTATTTCCATTGGGAGGTTTCACACTCATCGACTCATCTGCCATGTTTGATCAGTTCCACTTTATTAACTCTAACCTCCAACTTCTGTTTAGCTTCAAGTCCAAACAAATTATCGCAGATTTAAAAAGAAAAATAGAATTTGACTTCTTCTTCTGCTTCTTGGCAGGAGGACAAAATCCGAATCCCCCATTAATGAAAACTGACAACATGGACCAATTGTGCCATTATACGTGTTGTGCGATTTGACTTATTTTATCATAATCACCCTAAAGCACTCAGCTGCCCTCGACTTACCCGCGGAGAAAATTGTGTTATATGGTAGCGCTGCAATTTTTATTCATTCTGCAACAACCATGTCAATGACTTTGCCTCCTCAACTCAAGTGGGGTCCAATTATCCAGCAATTTTCATCAAACTCATAGTCTGATAATTCTAGAGCAGTCCACAAAAAGTCTCCCCTTTGACATTTGCGGATTATCGGGCCACAAATTGATAGATTGTGCTTCTTAATTTTACCTTTCTGAGAGAGTTAGCACCTTTTTTCCAAATAGCATTCTTCCTATATAGGTACTTTTGACAGAGCATGCTTTGTTCTGCAGCATAATTAGTAATAATGGGTAGCAGGTTATCAGGAAATGGCACTTTGTGGAAGTCGGCCTTTCGGTTTTACACCTGACGGTTTATAATAGAGCTGAAGTGTAGTCTTGTGAAAGGGTAAGCTTTTACCTGCCTCATTTACCGCCGCCAACAGATGTCGACTACTGTTTAATGCACATTTCTGCTTTCTTCTAGCCTGTAATTTTAAGACCTTTACAAAAAAAAAAAAAAACACAGGGTAAAACATAAGAAAGAGTAAGAAAACGTAAGAAATTTTATTTTTCAAGGGTCTGTGAATGGGATTTGCAGCAATAATGAACAAATTAAGATTTTTGGTAGTTTCCTCCCATAACATCTTAATTTTCATGTCAGAGTATACAAATGACAAAACCTTCCCCATACTTTTTTTAATGATGTTTTGTCGCTATGTTTTGTGTGATGTTTTGTCTCTAACTATCCAGTCTTGGGCTTGACAATATGTTGAAGTTGTCCCAGATTATATATATATTTTTTATTTGATCTCATTCTGCGCCTGATTTATTCAGCTTTGAACCCAAAAGGCAATTTTTTGTTTTTTACAGATTTTTCTTTTCACTTATGAATGGCTTATTCAAAAGACCCTCTTAAAAATCTTTGTTACTAATATGTAAATAAAATAAAACTCTAAATTAAAATCTGGGTCTATCCATTATTTAGATTTCTTGGCTGCAATGATATATAGGCATTTTTGGCAATTTTTATCCGCAAAATGCCTTATTTTTATATGAAAACATAACATTATTTCTTATATACTATCAATAATGTTCAGCAAAAGTTTAAAAATTATATCTCTAAATTATTATTTTTTTCCTATTCCCCTGCCTGTCCTGCCTAAAATAGAAAGAGAAACTCTCTCTAGAAAACGATCTAAAATATTCTTCAATTTAAATATAAGTATAAACAGAACATTCTTAACTTGTACAAAGATGAATGTGAAAATTGTTAAATTTACAATAATAATGCTGATAACGACAGTGGTTATGTAGTGGTGCGGCAGTGGTGATGGGGGCGATGGCGGGACTGTCTGGTTGTGTGGCAAGGACCTGGGTGTGAGTGTATGGGTGCAGACGGGGATGCTTACAGTACGCATAGAAAAAAATTATTTTAAAACTTTAAAAAAAGAGGAAAAAAATAAATGAATTCTCAGTGCAGGGTAAGCAGGTGTTGGGCAGCTGTGGGAGGTCATACGTCTCTCAACAGCTGCCCATACAAACCTTGCTTTTTTAATACACCATACAGCACAGGGCTAATCACAAATACATATACATATCCTCTTCAGTACAGGGTAAGCAGGAATGGAGGGAATGTCAGGGGCATAGCACCTCTGGACTCCACTAACTCCTGTCTTTTTAAACACAATACCTATTTTAGGGCATAACTCTGTCAATCACTGATGTAGGGTAAGCAGGTGCCGGGCAGATGTGAGAGGTCAAATATCTTTCGACAGCTGCCCACTCAAACCTTGTTTTTTTTAATGCAACACATAGGGCTCATCACAAATACATTAATAGATCCTCTTCATCGTTTTGTGTGCGTGTGCTGTGAGTGTGCCTGTGTGTGTCCGTGCATGCTTGCCTGTATGTGTATGTGGGTGTGCGTTGTGTAGTTTGATGGCTTTGTCATTGTTTCCGTCACCGCTGTTGTCCCCATTGCATCACTGCTGTTTTAGCAAAATTATTAATAATTGAAGAAATATATATACAAAAAGAAAAAAAGAAAAGAAAATTGTTAAAATCGAAAGTTGATAACATCTGGTCTGGACTATTGTTATTTTTTTGCATCGGTGAGGCCATCTAATTTGTAACGTTTTTTTTAGAATGGGGTAGGAGCTTATAAGATTTCTTCTTCATCCTACTCCTGTTCTTCTTTTCATGGAATGTATTATTGTTGTGTTTGTTGGATTATTGTACTAATTTTATATAGCATTACCATGAAAAAGGAATAAATTAAATTAAATGAAAATACTGTATTGTACAGTATACACTTGGCCAATGAGATGTTTTTATAAGTAGTGATTCAGCAGAGTTGTTCCACGGATTTTTTCTTTTTATACTGTTTTTTTTTATCTAATGTTAGTCTATGGGAAATGTATGCTAACAGTCACAAACATGGAAATGGTTTCCACCTCAGAAAACAATTAGAGGTACCACCATGGCAAATCCAAATTTGGACTAAACTACACGGGCTAAAGTTAACCGGGTGTACTGCCAGTACACATACCATAAGGTGTGGGACAGTTTGAGAACAAGAGTACACCAAGTTTAATATAGTCTTGTTTAAGACCTTTTAATTTGATATGAAAACTTTGAGAGCTTTTTCGCCCCTCACAGAAACAGCAACCAGTTACAGTACGTACGATCTGGACTTGACATTCTCTTGCTGTCTACTAAAAAGGAGGTCGATACTTTGATCAATTAGATTTTATGTATGGAATGTATATTTGCATGGACGTTCTTGTCAACCATGTAGGTAGGTTTATTTTTTAGGTTTACAAAGTAAATCATCATTCCATTTTTATCTATGTTTAAATACAAATGTGGGTATTGATGTGTATTGTTAGCTAACTATATATGAAAATGCCAATTGGCTTGTAACCTTAGTCACTCTGGCTATGAGCAATAAAGTGAAGCCATGTGTCGGAGAATAAAATATTTACTATGATTGCCTGTATGCCGATGGTTTATTAACATTTCTTACGTCAATTTAAAAATACCTTTGATGCATTTGGCGCTGGAGTGTTTATACAGCCAGGAACAAAGCAATATAAAACAAATTGGCTAAAGGCAACAAGCAAATGGACCAAATGAGGAGGTTGTAACACTTTACTGCCTGTTTTTCTGCTCCCCATTAAAAAGGCCTTCACACTGTGGGCTTTCCCTGCCGAGCTTGGCCCATGGTGGACTGTCCGGGGGCAGAAGGGCAGGAGCGGCAGCCTCTCCCCTCGCAAGAAAATAAACAGAGGAAACGACCGGCCCGGCTCCCTGCAATTAGGTCACACAAACACTGACGCACATTGTATCACGGGCTATACAGTGGTGCAATGTGGACATACGACGAGCAGCTGTTTTGGGGAACAAAAAGGAAGAGGGACATCACGAGAAACAAGACTGAGGCCATGCGCAGGAGAGGCAGGAAGGACAGCGGAACAATGGGATCTATTAGGACTGCAACAATGAGTTGTACGATCAATGAAGTGGTCAATTAACAAAAGAAAAAAACAACTATAGAGCTTAGAATTGTAGCATCAAAAGATTGAGAACCAAAAGAAGGTTTTCAGGGAGAATGTAATATCCTGCAAAAAATCGACATCTTTGTACTGTTTTAGCTACTTAAGGGTAAGTCTAAAAATATAGTAACGTGTGGTAAAAGTATGTTGAATATGCATTAACTAAAATATTAGATGTGTGAGCTTAAACAACCAGAAGCTACAGAGCAAATGATAAAAAAAAGAAAAAGGGAATACTATAGCAGGCCAGAGGGAGAGACAGAAACTGTAATAAATTAGCCTCTGACCTCTCGATCCCATCTACGATCTGTCAAAATCGAATAAAAAAGAGAGCACATCCTGAGTATAGCTCAGGACCCTCTTTTGACCTTTCACCTCTATTAAAATCTAAATCTAGGTTGTTGAAAAATGTCGATCTGAGTGTTGAGGATGTGACCTGAATGCAAATCATACAGAGAACAAGCAGTGAGCTATGCATTATCATTTTCACTGTTTAAAAATAACATGCTAGTGTGTTGTGATTTTGGAAATATAGGGGAAGACAATGGATGAAGAAAACACAGTTAATTATATAACATTGATGCTCGTCAATCATGCAAAATCGACTTGATTGAGGTTTCAGCCATACAGTGTTAAATGCACATCAGAAACATGCAAATTCTGGTAAACGTCAGATGGAGGAATCTATGAATATCCTCTGTGTTTTAAAGTCCGGACACTGTCTCCAAACCTGTCCTTTTTCTCCAACCTCTCCTCTCCGCACTTATTAGCATGTGTGCCGGCACATATCTTTTTTTTTTTAATGGGGCAACGGTGACGCAGTTGGTAGAGCGGGTCATCTTGTGATCAGAAGGTCAAGGGTTTGAATCCCAGCTTGTGTCCTTGGGCAAGACACTTCACCCACCTCGTCTCCAGTGTGTGCGTACATTGGTGTGTGAATGGGTAACCTGTTCCTTTAATTTTTTCACTTATACCCTGGTCATCAAAACAGCCAGCCTTTTTTCCCCTGCAAGCTACTTTTACACAAGAAAAACAATGGAAGGCTGCCAATTGCCACTATAGCCCTATTTGCACGGGATTAGAATTACCTTGGGACTTCAGGTAAAAAGTAAAAAATATTGACGTCCCATACGAATCTGCCATGTTGGTAATTTGGAAGGAAACAATTCCCCCCATTTTTACCCTGGGGTAATTCTACAAACTCCGAGCACCCCAGGTAATTCTAGTCCCGTGCAAATCGATATATTAAGAACGTTTTGTAACCTGCGTAATGAAGTCTAAATATGGGCAATATTGATTTAAAATTAAAGTTTAACAGTGTATGCCAAAATATAAGCTGTAGTGATATCAAAGCATTACTTCGACCCAAATGCTGTTCGCTTATCTATTTTTAAAGAATGAAAAAAACGGAAGCACAGCCCTGTTGTGGCCACGTTAGACAGACCCGGAGTTTGGATGTGTTCGGTGCAAAGTTTAGATGGAGAGTGGAAAGTGGAAACTGTCGTACTATGAGAAGAGCAAAATCCTACAGACATGACGCTGACGAACCTAGTTAGCGCTGGCAACCCAAATTAATAAAAGGTCATCATTCAGTGTCATTATCTATCCATCTTTTCCGGATAAAAATTTAAAAAAGACAGACGTCTAAGGGTAATTTAAATTTTACCGACGTCCCCAGGTAATTCTAATCCCGTGCGAATAGGGCTTAAAGTGGAGTTCATCCAGGCCAATTAGTAGCAAAGATGATAAAGAAAATGACTTGAGTTTTGTCCTTTTACTTTACTATATCGACACACATGTTTGCAGATTGTGTTTAGCATGTTCAGAACGACTATCTAGAAAGGGCTGGAGCGCTCCCAAGCTACTGGTTGGAAATCTCTGCACTAAAGAAAGAAGTTCTCTTCCTCCCCTCTGCTGGTGTGTGCTATAATTGCATTTGATAACATCTTTAAACCTTGGGGTACTTAAGTTACACAACAAAAAATACCAAGGCTACGGTGTCCAAATAAAGTTTAACACAGGACCTTAATTTGATCATTGTTGTGCAAACGTTGCCTTTACTACGGAGCTCACTGACTTCAATACTTGTTTTGAGCTTTATTTATACTGATTAATTTCCATGTGAGTGTGTTTTCATGAACTGGCTACAGTGCTGCTTTTTTATACTCTGTACACCCCTTAAAATGAAATGTATGCTACAGACTTTAAGTAAAAAGCCACTCTGTTTATCAGTAATAATACAGCGATCATCCCCATATGAACACAGTGGTGAGTTTTGAGCACACCCAGCACTTTACACATCCACGGGTTCAAAGAGAGACACACAAGCCGCTGTGAAATTAGAGGGCTGTGCGGGCAGGAGCGAACAGCTGGCACCACGCGCTCTAATACAGGCCTATGGGGCAGAGTGTTTAGATTGGACACTGTCACTCCGGGCATGACCGAGCCTATTCCCCGGCATTATAGTAGAGCAGAGTTCAGACACATGAAGCCAGCAGTGCTGCGTGTGTGGGGCGATGATAGTGGCTATAGTCATGTCCAAGGCCAAATGACAATGACAAGGGGCACAGGGAGTCAACAGATACATGTGCATGAAATTGCTGTAACCGCGATAGTACGAATACGGAAAGAGGTTTCATATGAGAGCAGGAAAGAGTTGGAGAATTACGTATTATGAGTTTCCTGACCACAAGCTATAAGCAGGAAGTATGAATTATATGTTCTGGTTAGACTTAAGAGCCCTATTCACACAGGATTAGAATTATAGGACCTTTTGAACATTGTCAGAGTTGAGGCCGGTCTCATCCTCATGAAGACTGTTCCAGATTTTAGCTGCATGAAACTGAAACGCAGCTTCACCGTGTTTATTATTGACTCTGGGAACCACCAGGAGACCCCTCAGCTCCCAGAGCTGTTTTAAATTCTATTCTCTGAGTGACAGGAAGCCAGTGCAGAGACCGGAGGACTGGACTAATATGGTCGTATTTCCTGGTTCTTGTCAGGACTTGAGCAGCAGCGTTCTGGATGTTCTGCAGCTCTAACAGCTCGTTTAGAAAGGCCAGTGAGCAGGCCGTTACAGTAGTCTAACCTGCTGGAGACAAATGCATGGATGAGTCTCTCTAAGTCTGGTTTTGACACTATTCCTCTGATCTTAGCAATGTTTTTCAGATGGTAAAGAGCTGATGATGTTATTGCTTTAATGTGGCTGTTTAAGTTCAGGTCTGAGTCCATGATTACTCCTAGATTTCTAACCTGATTTTTTTGTTTTTAGAGAGAGAGACTCAAGGTGACAGAGTATCTACAGGCCCATGTTCACCTGCCGTCAGTGACACGTAGATCTGAGTGTCATCTGCGTAGTTGTGGTACGACACATTGTTGCTGTGTATTAGCTGACCCAATGGAAGCATGTACAAGTTGAATAAGAGGGGTCACAAGATTGACCCCTGGGGGACTCCACAGGTCATGGAAATTTTGTCTGAGACACAGTTGCCAATTTCGACAAAGTACGCCCTATCCTCCAGATAGGACTTGAACCAGTTTAGAGCAGTACCAGAGATTCCCACCCAGTTTTCTAACCTGTGAAGTAAGATCCCGTGGTCCACTGTGTCAAAGGCAGCGCTCAGGTCCAGCAGAACTAAAACTGAGACCTTACCTGTGTTGGTGTTCATACGGATATCATTTGTCACCTTGATCAGAGCTGTCTCAGTGCTGTGGCGGGGCCTTAATCCTGACTGGAAAGTATCAAACACATTGTTAGATAGGAGAAAGTAAGTGAGCTGTTGATATATTACTTTCTCTAGGACTTTTCCTAAGAATGGCAGGTTTGATATGGGCCGGTAGTTGTTCAGTATCTTGGGATCAAGGCTGCTCTTCTTTAGAAGAGGCTTAATGACCGCGGTTTTTAAGCCCTTTGAAAATGCTCCAGTCTCAAATGAGATGTTAACTAACTGTTGTGGTAACAAGCTGGTCCATCCTCCATCACCGTGTGGTTCCCCGGTGCTACAGACCGGGACAAGCATCGACTGCAGCGCATCGTGCAGTAGTCATTATCTAGCCATCATTTCCAGAAAAAAATCTGTAAAAATGTGTGAATTACTGACATTGCTTATCTTATGAAAATACGCATAAAACTTATCTGACATCCTGGGGTAATTTAAGTTTTACCGACTTCCCCAGGTAATTCTTATCCCGTACGAATAAGGGTAAAGATAGGTAGGGTAAAGGATTATTAAGGTTTAGCCACACTGAACTTTTAGAGCTTAATATGCAACAGTGCCTAATTTTGCTAATGTTATGCCTGATTGGAATAAGATAAGTCAAACATAAGATAGGTTTAATATAAGATAAGAGGACAGAGACCGGTACATTTTAAATGTCTATTCATTATTTAGATGTCTTCCCGCCTAAACACAGGGATTTACTTTGTGACAGTGAGTGGTTTGGCAGCAGCAACAGCATTTTACGGTTGCTCTTGTTTTGTGCGATGTGTCCTGTTGTGAAGAGGATTCAAAAAACAATAAATATACCACAAAATGTATTGCCTTCCATGACATGTATCTGTGTTTATTGCCAAGCGTTTTTTTTTTGGCATATTTGATTCAGACATTTTGACAGAATGTCGTTTTCCCTGTGTATTGTCAGCTCCATTCTCCAGAGCTGGGAGACGGGCAGCTATTCTCCTCTTTACACTGGCATCTGAACAGAGCCCCCACTGAGCCAAAACATGAAAGATGCTTGTACCGAGCTGCAGGAGTCTGACAATCATAGGACTGTACATTTCCAAATAACGTACGTGGCAATAACTTTGTTTAATTACTTTATGAGTGACAAAATAGGACGCCAAATATTTAAGTATACAAGAAATTGCCTATCAAGTGGATCACTGTTTCAAATCGCACATACTGCCACTTTTGCTCGGTAGACTTTCCAACAGATGCATCATGAGGTCTCAAATTCACCATCAGTTTGTGGTTATGATAGAAAGTAGGGTTGCAAGATTAACCTTTATTGAATCGAAATGAGAATAGAAGAATATAATAGAGCTTTACTGTCTGTTCAAAAGAGCAGAAATGTGTCTTTCAACACGGCTCATTAACTTGTTAACCTTAATAAATCCTTTTCGTAGTCCCTCTGGGGGTAATACAAGTGTTAATGGAATGATTGGGGGGTCTTTCATCTCCCCCTGGCGTGTCTGGCCAGAAAACAACAATTGCAACTTTGCCTCCACCGGGACGGACGCCCCAATACACACTAATGGAATCACGAAGAAGAAGCTAACAGGCTAACGGGCAAAGCTATAAGAAGTGGATTACGAATGCATTTATGTAGCTGAATAAGAAGGGAAAAGGAGTGTGAGAGCGTCGCGTTTATTAGAGAATTAATTAAGGAGGTTTTCTGACAACTCTTAAAATGCCTGTTTGCTGCTTCGTACAAACTGAGTACCATGATGTTTAACAGCCGTTTTAGAAGTTTATACGCAGCCCAATGCTCAATTGCATGAAAAATAAAAGTCATGCCGCCCTAATAGGAAGTATTTTGTTTGTACTAATATTTAACATAAGATACTGAACTGATATTATTATTTTTTCGTTTATTTGATATGGACATAACTACTGCATTGGACAAATCAGATACATTGTTTTTAGTGTTATAGCAAAACTGCTAATTTGCTACACTTGTCCATAAGAGGCTACACATTTCACAAAACACAATACAATACAGTACACATTACAATATTTAAAAAGGTAAACAATACACATCATCAGTATAGATGTCATACAGTGTTACCATGTGAGCAGCTTTGACTCGACTTTAGCCATTGTTTCAGACCTCTGTAAAAACGGTTTATGTCAGTCTGCAGTTTTAAATCAGTGGACAGAGAGTTCCACAAGCTGGATCCATTAAAAGAGAAACTGGACTGTCCAAATGATTTTGTAAATTTAGTGTGAGTCTACCTCCCTTTCACCATTGCTATAGGCAAGGCAACTTTCGTACACAAGGCAACTCAATGTGCCTATAGTTATGCATGCAGTGAAATGCTACACGCAGCAACTATTGGAGTAGTTGGCCTTTTGAGTGGCTCATACATCAGTGCACTGCTAAGGGTGTGAAGGCTGTGTTTGTGCAGGCGAAGGTCAGGACGAGAGGCCGGACAGAGCTGACAAACTCTACAACAAAGCTCATTTTTAACTCTCCAAAACACTGCTTCTCAGCCCCGCCACCGACAGACTTCTGCTGCAGAGGGACGTGCCTGGCTTCGGCCTTTGCTTTGTCTGATGGGCCGTGTTGGACTCTGCTTTCTCATGGGTCACTTACTACATTCAAGATGACTACAAATCCCAGGGCAACATTTGTATAGGAACTGTAGACTACAGCGACTAATCCAGTGCTGCTTTTATAGTGGCTTGAAACCAGAGGTGGGTAGAGTGGCCAGGTAGGCAGGCAGGCAGACACACAGACAGACAGACATTACAAATACTAATACAGTACCTGTTTAGTGAAAATTCATATCTATGTTTCAGTTGTGAAAAAAAAAATGATGATAATCCAAACTTGTAATAATGTTACAATCCTAATATTTCTAAAGAAAACCAAAACCATTTAGTACACAGCACAAGAGGCGCTACAGGAAACAACAATGAGCCAAACCAGGAGAAAATGGTGAAAGACTGGAGCGGAGGGGGCTGTGCAAGAGGAAGAAGGAGATGGAGCAGCTGACCAGTGCAGGACATAACGCTCTGAAACAGGGACAAACCTGGAGGAGGTGCACTGGCTCAGAGGAGGCAGCTCGGTTTCCTCTGGATTCTCTGTTTCCCCTACTCCCAAACACAATGCAGGTCAGGTTGACCCCACAATGCCAGGGCTTAAAGTAAAAAAAAAATCCTGAGCCTGAACTTTCTGTGGCTCAACCAGGACTTTTATCGATACTACTCCTCTTATCAATAGTTTCTTATCAATCCGGTACTTTAACGGTACTCTTATCCGTACTTTAAAAGGACAATACTACTGTATATAGGCAATGTAGCCTAGGTCTATATTTTTTATTACACATTTTATTACACATTTACTCACGTTTGGACCTAATTTAATTCCAATTTGTGCAAACACTTGATATATGGGAGGTAAAATACAAGTATAGATACATTTATCTAGTAAATAAAGGATTAACTCTCATACATGTTTTGTTAATCAAAATCTGTAGCTCTGGGACTGAGCCCCAATGAAAACTTAGTGCTGTAAAATAATGAACTAGAGCCACAGAATGTTTTCTGCCACTTACAGCTTGTGTCCAGTGGGTCAACACCGGCTCGCACTGAAGTGCATGTAGGAGCGCGTACATGTGTGTGCTACTGTGTGCACCGTAGAACAAAGACTCCACCCAAAATGGGTATTTGTGAATGGAGAACAGTGTGGCTCTGTTCAATATGAAGGTGTTACGTTTTGCTTTTCACAGCGGGGTAGCGGCAGCAGCTCGAGGGTGTTTCTGAGAATAAGCAGGTTTAAATGTTTTACAGCGCGTGTCTTTCCCGTCCACACTCGTCTCACCGCATGCACGGCTGCAGAGGGGAGGCACGAGCGGAGCGGGGATGGTCCGACACCGTGCTCTCGTGCGGGGTACCGGGGATGGACAGATCCAATGCAGCGAATGAATTCATGAGAGCGACAGAGCATTTTAGTGCTTATTTTAGCGTGGGTGATCAGGGGCGGAAACGCAGCGACCCCATTAGCCCGACAGTATTCCACAGATTAAATAAACTCTGCACTCACTGGGGAGCACTCGTAGAACTTGCTGTTCTTCGCCTCTTTATCCGATGATTCTTACTCGTCTGGTTGGTCATAGCCAGTGTTGCCACAGATTATTTGAAAAAGTAATATATTACTGATTACTCCTTTGAAAAGTAACTTAGTTACTTTACTGATTACTTGAGTTTAAGTTAAATTACAAGTTTTTTTTTTTATTAGTTACATTCAGCCTCGGCCGACAACATCTCCACCGTCACAACACACTAATGACAAACCCTTTTACCAATTTATTGGAAGTGCATTTTAACAGTAACATCAACAAAGCTGACGCAGACTCAGAAAAGTGACGTATTTCCATTTCCTCAACCAGTGTTAATGTTTTTAGGCTGAAAACGTGACTTGTCACATTTGTGACCAGTCACAGGAACCAAAGACACAAGTCGGTTGTGGGACATTATGAGATAATAACAGATTGTGAAAGTGTTGTCTCCAAACTTTCCAATGATGTGTAACACATGGAAATCTGATAATATTTGGAGGCGTAGCGGTGATTTGAAGTTAACAATTCCCAAAAAACCAAAGGGGATTAAACGGCCTCTGAAGTTTTGGGCCATTCTCACCTCTCTGCTGTTGGGACAATAGGGCTCATTTACATCTCATTTGGATAAGCCACACCCCCTGTCAAACTCCCCCCTCAAAGCAGTAAAGCACAGGGAGGGAGCAAAAAGGTTATTGCTTCCACAACAAACTATTGTTTACCAGTTTCATTATGTGTATCTGTTTTATTTTTGGTTTCATTTATTGAACTCCCCTCACAGCAGAAGGTTGTTATTGTTCTTTTTAATTTTTTAATATCAATTGATAAACTGTCACTGGCATGAGAATGTGTTGTTCAACATCTGTATGTTCAAATAAAAAACAGTGATATATTATATACAGTACGAGTATGGATCCAAGTATGAATCAGAATTGATTTTATTGCCATTTTTGCTAATGAAAAATAATCAATAAACTAGGGAAAATAAAAAGTATATCAACCAATAAGGCAAATCACTCAAACATTGCTTAGAGAGCGGTTTTCATACCAGAGTGACAAGATAAGTTTACATTATATTTAAAAAACAACAGAAGAGATCTGGTGTTTGGGTATTTTAATGTTATTGCAGTGCTCTGATTCAGTACACTGTTTCTACACCCAATTCCCCACAAAAATGCATAATTTATACATAATGTGAATACTTTGAGTTACAACTTTACTTTAAGCCATAGAAAATGGCAATTGAGTGAATATGATTCAATATTTCTGTAATAAAGGATCAATACCTAATATTTACCCCATTTACTACATCACATTTGCTGCATGAGGTTTGTACTGTCGCCTGAATGGAGGTTGATTTTTATTCCTTCAAGTTTTTATTCAATGCTTTAACCTTACAGTTTTTTTACAATCAACACCATCCGTTCTTAAAGGAATAGGCCACCGTTTTTACATACTGACATATGTTCTTACCTTACCTTAGACTAGTTGATATGTACCTGTCTGGTCTTTGTCCGTGCGCTCTGTCATGCAAACGGAGCACAAACGCAGCCTCCTCCACATACTGTGTAGTTCCAAATCAGCTCCCGTTAGAAGCTACCAAACTCTTCCACGTTTTCCCTATTTAAATACAGTTACGTGACGTGTTACACTACAAAGTTTAGTAACACAGAATTGTATGGTTCAGGTTTAGGCCTCATCTGGTGCCGCACGGCCCAGAGGAGAGGCCTCATCCCTGGGTAAACTGCGGACACATGCAGCCACCAAACCAGACTCCAACCCGGCCAACTCCACGCCGCCTCTCACTGCATCCACAAATCAAGGCTCTGTCTGCACATGCCCGGACACAGAGGCCAGTAACAAAGAAAATCTACTGAAGTACTACAATTATGTGCTCCACTACATTTCTAAAAACGGTTCCAAAGTCTAAAGTGCATTCGTCCATGGGTTTAGTTCATTTGAAAAGCCTAATAATGCTCACTCTATGAACAGCAGGTGGCGCTGTGTAGATGTAATGTCAATGCCACAGACTCACGACGAAGAAGAATGTTTGCCCCCCGTCGTGTTGCCGTGACACAGTTTTTGTGTTTTTGAAGATGCAAAGTTTCCCTAACATTAAAACTGTTTTGTAGGGAAGAGTCCCCTGCTCATCAACACAACGAACAGACAAAAGCAGCGATTAGAAAGATTTATTGACATGTATATTAGTTTTGCCGATCAGACCCCGGCGGTAGACATTGATGTATGCATGTAAGTCAGTATGGATGAACAGCTTGGAGTTAGGGATGTCTTCCCCGGAGCCCGGACACTGGTGGTGGTATAGGAGACCCGTGAACGATGACGCAGGGAGAAGCCGTGGGCAGAAGAGGTGGAGTTAGATCGCAGCTCAGCTGGGAAGCGAATCGAACCATGATTGCTGGTGCTTAAAAGCGGGACCGAGGACGCTGATGGCTGAGGTGGAGGTGTGGCCCTCACGGAAGCATTCACTGGCTGGAGGTAGGTGATGCTGAGATTAGTCTACCAGGTTGAATTAACGCCTAGGTTTCATTAAATGAAGCTTACGCCCTTGGTTTGAAATAACTCTTGCTTCCTTTTCCCCGACTATTGAGCACACCTGAATATAAACCGCACCAACAACATTTATGTCAAATTTACCAAGAGAACAGTGACCTACAGGTACATTCACTTTTATTGAAGTCTGTTAAGAACTTTGGTCATATTATGTGGCCGTGTTTAGAGTCGCCCTCCTCGCACACAGCTTCGGGAGCTCAGGAGTTTGAAGCTGCTCGGAGTCCGTGGTGACCGCTCGCGGCTGGCTTTTGATACCTGCACTTCGCTGGACCCTCCATAATATTTCAACAGTGATGGAATTAAACACATTTATTTTGCTCCTGAAGCCACATTAGCTACAGTGTGGGAGGGCATCCTGCTGCCTTGCTCCGGTGCACAGAGGTGGAGGAACTAAGACAGCGATAGGGACACATGACACAATATTCAGTCTGACCATTAAAATCTATAAAGGTGTAAAAGACTATGTGCGTCTGATGCTGATTTGGATTGCTCGTCAACTGAGTCTTCCTCGGTCAGAAGGAATAGGCAACGTGTATGGTGCGGTTTAGAATATTTATTGAAGAGGATGGATCAGGTACATTGAGATGATGATGGTTTGACACAAGTGTGTGAGTATGTGTGTGTGTGTGTGTGGTCAACTGAAACAGAAAAACAATAAAATATATATTAATAAACATGTAGGCAGGCTACAGTATGGTTACAAACAGATGTATAACATGACCTGCAGTACCACCGAGAATCCACTAGTGGGAGCTCTAACACTACAAATTAACGTGCATAAATGCTATAAATCTATAAGTGGTGAAAGGTGCCCAAACAGGCGAAATATACCTTAAATATAATCTTTACAGGTATTAATTAGGCAGTAACTAAGGTACAGACAGCGGATGGCTAATTTCGGAGCACATGTGGAGCGCCGAAGCGGGCCGCAAAAATATAGCAGTACGGGTATAACATGAGTATAACAACTTCGCTGCAACTGGGCGTATAACTCTGAAATAAACACATAATTCCTGCAAGGGGCTATACTTACATCTTAAGGACGCACACGGCACTTATACACACAAGATTAGAGCAGGATTGACCAAGGATGGCCCTTCTCTGCTCCGTGGATGCTACTCTCATTATACCGGACACTAAAGTGAAAGCAACTCGCGCAACCACAGCAAGCAGAACTAGGTAACACATGCATTATGGGTAATGTAGTTATGTCAAGGTGCGGACTTTTAACAGCCACCCCTGTATATGCTTGGCAGATACACTCATTCAAAACTAATGTGAGGAAGTGCCACTTGAATCCTCAGGCACTTCAGGGAGCTCCACCAGTTTGGTTACCGGGCGAATGTAGATACTGTCTTTCACTTTCACCTCCGCAGCTCGGACAACACCATCTGTCCCTGGGAAAACCTTGGTGATGGTCCCAACCGGCCACAGTCCTCTGGGAAGGTTAGAGTCCACGATCATCACAACTTGTCCCACAGCAGCATTATCAGTGGATTTTCTCCATTTATGTCTCAGCTGGAGCCCTGGGAGATAGTTCTGGACAAAGCGTTTCCAGAAATGATCACTGATCACTTGACTGTGTCTCCATCTTCTGTTGGACAGGGCATCGTGAGGGCCGTATACTGCTTTTGGTAATGCAGCATCGCGCTGTCCCATTAGCAGCAGGTTCGGCGTGATGGGGTCGGGATCAGCCACATCAGAGGAGGCGTATCCGAGAGGTTTAGAGTTAAGGAGCCCTTCAACTTCTATGAGAGCTGTTAGGAGCACTTCCTCTGCCACAACTTGGTCTTTCAGGACGACTTGAAGGGCTGACTTAAAGGAATAGGCCACCGTTTTTACATACTGACATATGTTCTTACCTTACCTTAGACTAGTTGATATGTACCTGTCTGGTCTTTGTCCGTGCGCTCTGTCATGCAAACGGAGCACAAACGCAGCCTCCTCCACATACTGTGTAGTTCCAAATCAGCTCCCGTTAGAAGCTACCAAACTCTTCCACGTTTTCCCTATTTAAATACAGTTACGTGACGTGTTACACTACAAAGTATAGTAACACAGAAATGTAACATGTCGATTTTCTCAGCGGATAAAAAGGGGTACTATATTGTGAGGCGTAATAATACGAGGAGCACTACGTCCGCGCACTAACTCCTAAAGACTTTTCTCCCGCTCACTACAAGTCACGCTGCTTCTATTGACGGAAGTGAGCGGGAGAAAAGTCTTTAGGAGTTAGTGCTCCGTTTGCATGACAGAGCGCACGGACAAAGACCAGACAGGTACATATCAACTAGTCTTAGGTAAGGTAAGAACATATGTCAGTATGTAAAAACGGTGGCCTATTCCTTTAACATATCTAATTTCCCTCTCCCAGGCTCCCCCGAAATGAGGAGGGTACGGTGGGTTAAAGTGGAAGCTGATGGTGTGCTTCGCCAGTTGCTGCTGCAGCTCTGGGGCCATGCTCTCAAACGCGCCCTGTAGTTCTTTATGGCCGCCCCTGAAATTGGTGCCCCGGTCTGACCACAACTCGTAAGGCTTCCCCCGGCGTGCAATAAACCTGCGTAATGACATCAAGAAAGAGTCAGTATCGAGGCTAGGGAGGAGATCTAGGTGGACGCATCTAGTAGTGAGGCATTTGTAGATGATTCCCCAGCGTTTCTCTCTCCTACGGCCAATCTTAATCAGGTATGGTCCGAAACAGTCTACGTCTGAAGACCACAAGGGAGGTTTGTAGAGTCTTAGCCGAGATGAGGGAAGGTCAGCCATCTTCGGTGTGGAGGGTGAGGCGCGCCATCTCCTGCAGTCCACACATCGGTACTGGTGTTTCTTAATGGCCTGGCGACCTCTGAGGATCCAGTAGGTGCGGCGCAACTCTGCATAAAGTCTCTCTGCACCAGGGTGGAGCAGCTGAACATCATAGTGCTTTATGATGAGCTGAGTCAGAGGGTGATCAGGTGGTAACACGACTGGGTGGATACTGTCAGGGTCTACATCTGTAGCTTGACGCAGGCGGCCTCCAACTCTGACCAGTCTACTGAGGCTGTCATATTCAGGAGACAGGGCACTGAGACGACTGCTCGGGCGAACAGGGTTACCTGCTTGGAGGGCTTGGACTTCCTCTGGGAAGCTGTCCTTCTGTGCAGATTGAAGCAGCTGGGTTTCTGCCTCCAGGCGCTCACTTGCAGTGTAGGAGGCGGTAGACCCCTGCAGGGATTGGTGAGTGGCCAGAATCAAATCGTCTAAAGATGTGTACTGTGCTGGATCCGGCAGGCCTGGTGATAGGGTTGTGAGGCCACAGAAGGCGGTTTTTCGGATTTCTTCACTGCCACATTCTGGGAACTTTGTCGGGGGCTTCGGCCAGGTGTCGGGAGTCTGTGTGAGGAAATGTGGACCCTGGGACCAGCGGCTGGAGACCGTGAGCTCTGAAAGTGGTTTCCCTCTAGTGATGTCATCGGCTGGATTATCATCAGAGTTCACATACCCCCACTGTTCCGTGGAGGTCAGCTCCTGTATCTCACAGATCCGAGTCCCCACAAAAACTTTGTACCGGCAGGAGCTGGACTGGATCCACTGAAGCACTGTAGTGGAGTCTGTCCACAGGTAGACTGAGTGCAGGGGTAGTGAAAGCTCAGTTTGGAGTACCTTGGCCAGTTGGGCTCCAGTGAGCGTAGCACACAACTCCAGTCGGGGAATCGACACCTGCTAGCGGGGCGCTACTCTGGAGCGTGCCATGATGAAGGAGGTGGAGATGTGAGCCTGCTGCTCCAAGACTCTGAGGTAGGCCACAGCTCCATAGGCCTTCTCTGAGGCGTCACAGAAGATGTGAGCCTCATATGTAGCACTGTTGCTGTTGTGAGGAGGAGAGTAGCAGCGGGGGATGGTGATATGCTGGAGATAAGACAATTCCTTTTCCCATTCGAGCCAGGACTGAAGCAGGTTTCCTTCTATGGGCTCATCCCAGCCTCTCTGTGCTCCACAGGGCCTGCACGATGAGCTTTGCTCGTGTAGTGTAGGGGCAGATATAACCCAATGGGTCATACTGACTGGCCAGCACTTTGTAGACGTTGCGCAGCGTCACTGTTGTGTAGGTTACAGGGCGATGCTTGTATCCCAGGACGTCGGTTGGGCAGTGCCAGCTGAGACCCAGTGTTGACTCCTGTGGATCAAGGCTTTTGAAGCTCAGCCACAGTTCACAGCTATCTGACCTGGCCGTGCTGTAATATTCCTACTTTGCAACTGAGCGAAGATGAGGACGAGGAAGAATGTTTCGGAGTCGCGTCAGACGAGTTGGACCGTAAGATAACAGAGGCTATATCGACAGTAACATTTGACGAGGATAACGACAAAGAAATTGAGAAAATACGCAACTTTGACTGTAAATGCTACACGAGGAGAACAGAGAACTCTCTGCACGGGAGACTGTCCTGTAGCCAGAAGCTTTCTCCAGACATCATGTACAACATACGGCTGGATTCTTTAGCTGCGGAGAAAGAGTGGCAGGACATGCGAATTATTGGACATTTAGAGGCAAACAGACGCTCAGTTCACACCTCGAAGATGGTTACATCCACAAAGAAGACCCCGACAAAGAGAAAGCGTGCTCGAATGACTTATTTCATTGGAGGCAACGAGATCTGCAAGAACACTTTTCTGTTTCTTATGGGGTGAGTTTCCATACACTTAAGTTTATCGTTTTGTGTTCATTCTAACATGTAATGTTGTTACGAGTCCCGAGTGAAGCTAGCTAGTGAGCGAGCTCACCTAATGTTGCTAAACAACATTAGCTCATACCTAATGTTGCTAACACCATTAGCTAGTCCCGAGTGAGCTGGCTAGCTTCACTCGGGACTCTAGTTGGCATCATCACTGGCTTTTGCTTCCAAACACACTTATTATATCAAAATGTCAAGCAGAGACTCAACAAAAGTATCCACTCCAAACTCAGATCAATCTAACACAGCAATAAGGGGTTTGAGCATTATTGGTATCAGGTCTCGTACCTATTGTTGTTGGCTAGCTCTGGACGATCACTTGACAAAACCCCCATTACTACAATGAGCTTTTAGATGGAAATGTGAGCATCTGCTATTGATTTGAATAATGCTTCGGTTGCTTGAATTGATTTACGTAAACCTGTCAGCATTCTTGAATTGAATGTGATGCTAATAATTTTAGCCAGTGGTGGAGGTAGAACTACTCACTTTTCTTACCAAGGATTTAATAACGTTAAAGTAAATGTATCTGATTAAATTCCTACTCCTCTTTTTTTCTTTTTCAGCATTGGCAACAACACACTGGCGGAGATAGTTAAACACTACGAGGAGAATGGAGCAAAACCACGTTTGAGGAAGAGGCTCTCACTGCGTCCCCCAGTCAGGTTCATCAGGCTGTGGAGATCAATAGAGTTGTGGACTTCATAAAAAAACTAGGCAGAAGACAATGCAATCATGTTGCCTGGCCGACAGCCTGGGCATAAACTTTGGCATGTGAAGTTGCTGCCAACTCATGTGTCGAAGGCCTCAGTGTGGCGTCTCTCCGTGGCGACTGCTAAGGAGCTTGGTATGTGTAAACATTATTTAGAAGTTAGTGCAGTATTAATGCAGTAATAGCAATTACAGTTCCTACAGTTCCTCCTAGATAGAGGGCGGGCTGCCGCCACTCTGGGGGTGTTCGCGGCAGCCATTACGACCGGACACGTGGGGTTTGGCCACCTCACGGCGAGGAACCATCCCCTGGTTAAACGTTTTTTGCGTGGTGCCAGGAGGCTGAGACCGCCCGTGCGGTGCACTTTGCCCTCGTGGACAAAGTGCACCGCTGACTGCGCTGTCTGTGCATCCATCCTGTACGTCCTTCGGTGAGGATGGGGGGCTGCTTGACAGGTGGCCTAATCAGACTTTTCAGCCCAAGATTGTCACTTCTTCTTTCAGGTCTAGGGTTATCAGAGTTAGACACTTCTTTCCTCCCCCACATGCTTCTGTGGAGGATGAGAGGCGGAACCTGCTGTGTCCGATTCGGGCCCTGCGTTGTTGTTTGGACCGTACGGCGACGTTCAGGCGGCCGGACCAACTGTTTGTGAGTATGGGCTATGCCCATACTCACAGAACTATAGTTACGTCAAGTAACTGTCATTTACCCAAGCTTGTAAGATTTTTAATCCTGCAATCCTGGAGAGATTTCTCCTTGAAGTTTGTCGATAATCGGGTGTGTTTCGGGTGTGAGAAATATTAACGTGACTGGGAAATGACAATCTAAAAGCATCATAAGGTATCGTATCAGGTCAAAACACCAACAACCTATCATCACACATGATTGATACTACGGCCAATCGTGTGTGTCGATCGTGTCATGTACAGAGTTTTAAAAATAGTATTGTGATACAACAAACCAACATCCAAGAAGGCTGGAAGCGATTGCTCCTCCATAGATCACGAGAGGAGAGATTTCTCCTGGAAGTTTGTCAATGTGTGGTACATTTGAAATGGCTTGGTCCACAATTACAGCTGCTTCAGAGTTGGAGAGAGTCAGGCGCTGTTTAATGATTCCTGGGAAAAGCTGAATTCCGATTCTGCCGTCACATAATCTCAGCCGTAGCAATGAACTCAAAGGCGTAAACATTTGCAAACCTATGAGCTCTAAAGGGACAGATTTAACTGACAGAGAAATGCACGTCACAGCGACAGTGAACGACGGAAAAGCTGTGAACGTTAGCGTTGAAAGCGATGGCAGATACAGGAAAAAGGAGGGATACATGTGAAGATTTAGAAACGAAGCTTCACAAGGAACAACGTGATCCATTATTGTTACTGCTAAGTAGGATCTTGTGAAAGGAATCCAGCTGGGGAGCGGGAAAGGACACAGAGACATCGGGGACAAAACAATTGTTACTCGTCCATAGTTAAAGGCGAAAGTTAACTTGCTTAGTGAATTAATGGTCATCTCTGCCACTTTGCTGAAATCTGTAACGGCTATGAAAAAGCAGTCTGTGCCGTGCATTATCATATGAACTGACATTATCACACCGAGCATCGCAAACAGCGCTACAACAAATATAAAAATCTGACGAAAAATGTGTCTACAATTCCCAGCATCCCAAAAAGATCTTGGTGCTAGGCTGTCATTATCGGAACGATACAGCTGTCGTATGTCATTAAGCCATCGTCGGGCACGATCATTCTGATTATTAACCTCCTCCAGTCTTTGAAACATAATATTATTCTGCTCAATCAAATCCATCTTCAGCTCTTTGTAAACGGCGCTAATGCTCAAAGGTTAAAAAAAGCCATCACAGCCATAGCAAACGAGAATATACCCAGAAAAATACACCTCTGTATTTCTAATAACTCTGAAAGTTCGGCCAGTTCTGTCCTCAACTGGTTCAGATCACGATTTTGTCTGTCAATATGTCCATTTTGTAATTCTGTAGCTTCATCTCGAAGTAAAATGGCTTCTTGAAGTTGGATAATCTCTTGTTCAAGTACCTCGAGCGGATTTAACACAGGCTCACCTGTATCCATTGCACAGGTTACAATTACCTACTTAAATATTGTAAGCAAGGACAGCTTTTCCCACCTGCACAGGGCCTTTCTGTGTGGAGTTTGCAAGGAGTTATGAGTTAGTTAGCAAGGAGTTATGAGTAGTCATAGTAACATAACGAGTTATGAGTCATCACGCATAACTTGTTATGTTACTATGACTACGCACTCTGGGGAGGTTCTAGAATTTGATGATGTCACACTCCTATGTGGGGTTCGGTAAATTCCACAGTTACCATGGAGATCCGCCATACTTGTAGCTGTTAGCATAGCATTTACTAACATTAGCTAAAAACAGTATAAAAAAGTAGAGAAAAAAATGTTCTCTCTCTGGAACAGCAGAGGCAACGTTTTAGTCCAGATCTACGACTGGCAGCAGCATTTGACTCGCCATTTCCGCAGACAGAGTTATCAGCACTTCAGGTACTTGTATTCAAACTTTCACATTGTGTACATTATTAAAGCATAGCAACTACATACATTATGACAGTTTTATATGATAAAATAATTTGCCATGTTTTTAAGTGTCTTATGTGCTTATTCTGTCACAGCTTTGACGCCAAGAGACCAGGTTTGGTGCTTGCAAAAACTCACTGTGATACACAACCTGTCGAATATCAACTGTTGCGCGACGGAGCAGATCTTCCCCCTATGGACGGTCTTCCTGTCCTGGCCCCACCTGGACTAAACATGGACAGACAGACCTATCTGTATGTAAAAATCAGGCCATTCTGTGCTGACGAGGCTGGAGACGTCACATGCCCAGCACAAAGAGTCACAACCCAGAAGAGGATGCGAATGTGATATCATTGGACTGTGTCACAAAGACCACATCTAAAAGTGGTCAGGACTTTGTGGAGGAGGAGAGTTCAGCTCTGTTTAAAGGACAACTAAGCACCAAATCAACTTTTTTTAAGCTTATAAACTGCATAAATACAGTGCATCCGGAAAGTATTCACAGCGCTTCACTTTTTTCACATTTTGTTATGTTCACAACCCTAAACATAAAGATTTTATTTTGAATGTTTTACTGAAAGTTCACACACAAGTAACAGACAACTGTGAAGTGAAAGCAAAATGATACATGATTCTGTTATTTTTCAAAAAATAGAAAAGTGGGGCGTGCATAAAATTGCATTAAATTGCCTTTATAACATTCCTAATGACTGCAGAAAGTTCACACCTTGCCCTAACCCTTAAATAGAGGCCACCTGTGTGTAATCTACTCTCAGTATAATTCCAGCTGTTCTGTGAGGGCCTCAGAGCTATGGTCGGAGTGTATTGGTCACTAAACATCATGAAGGCCAAGGAGCTCACCAGAGAGGTCAGGGATAAAGCTGTGGGGAAAGTGGCGCCACATCGTCTAAATGCGGCATAACGGGAGTCAGTCAGTCCTGGTCACTCGGGCCCTTAGTCTGAGACTGTCAACAGAGCAGAGACCGTCCACACACTCCCCCTCCCCGCGTCTCCCCAAAGCCTCGCGCCACGCCTCTTTCTCTTGAGTTTTTTTTAATTTTGGGAGTTGGTGGAGTAAACTCTGGAAGGGGTGTTTAGTAGCTCTTGCACCTGCAATGTAACTTGTGTAAACAGATTGAAGCAAAATAAACTTGTGCATTATTTTGACATGATTTTTTGATGTTTTGTTATGTTAAGATATTGTGATTTGATAGATGTCACTTTTTGAGGGGTTGGCTAAAGCTTAAGATAGGCCAGCACGGGGTGAGAGAAGAGGTGCCTCACTGTTACAGAATGCAGTCAGCTGCTGATAGCATAACGAAACTGGTCAATCAGTGTAAGCAACATTTTGTTTAGGGATCAATAAAGACACTCCACTCTCCTTAAGCATTCATCACAGTTTTTTATTTATGGTAATAGACCGGTGCTCAATGTGTAAATCAGTATAGACTCTTGAACTGGAGTGATGGATTGGAGTAACAGGCCAACACAATTGCCAGATTATCTTTGAAGAGTTGGACTATAGGTCTATAATATTGTCTAAAATCATCAAAAGACAGCATAGGTGCATTTAGGTTATTCCCATTGGGTGCCTAGTCCCGGGACCGATCCACTGAGCCACCTGCACTATGCACGCATGTACGTTTTCCTCTCAAACAGTGCATGATTTGTCTCTGACTTGGACATTTCAAACCAGATTATGTTTCACCTCTTAACCCCCACCTGAACTGAGCAAAAAACAAATTTCAGTTTGGTTTTACCCAAATCTAAAAGCTTCTTGAAAAGAGTTACAAAAAGGAGATGAAAAGGCAACAAAAAATTTGACAAAAAACATGACCAAAAAAAGATTGTCACACGTTACGTCACTCGCCGAGATGCAAAAAGAAATGTCTTTTTTTCCAAAGGAAAATTAATAAATAGTAACTCACAATGATTTTTAAAAGTAACTGAAATCTGATGACTTGTTTGGAAATAGTAACGCGTTAGATTACTAGCTACTGAAAAAAGTAATCAGATTACAGTAATCTGTTAAGTAATTAGTTACTGGTATCACTGGTCATAGCATCCATTTGGCAAAACCTTTTTTGCATAATCAACAACAGACCTGTCCTCCACCTCCGCCCATCGCCGCTTCTTTCACAAATCTAAAGTTGTTAATGAGCCATTAACAGTAGCTACAGCATCCAAACGGTCGTTGTCGTGGTTTCAGAGGAATCACGCAAGAGCGAGGCTGCGCGAGGACAAATATATAACAGTCGAGTTCTCCAGCGGGTGGCAATAGTGGTGACAGGTAGGTTGAAGGGGACCGGTGCGTTGTTCAAGTCAGATTAAAATGCCTCCGACTGTAATTTGCAGCCTTATAAATACATTTTGCTTGCGCCAGAGGCCGGACCTGCCCCCAAGCTGGAAATCCGGCCCCCGGTTGTAATACTTTAAGCCCTGCAATGCGGTTCAGGACTAACCCTACACCTGAACACAATTGTACAATAGTACATTCACAAATAAAGCACTTATGAAGAAAAATGTGCACAAAACTATTTTAGTGACGATTTATTTTAACTCAAGTAAGAGTAAAGATACTTCCTTACAATACATTACTCAAGTAAGTAAAATGTTCTCAGGGATATAACTACTAATAAGTACAGTTTCCTCAAAGATGTAGAAGTACTCTGCTTGTAACCTTAGTAAACAACGAGCTACAGTGGCTGATGAAGTCCTCTAGCCATCTGAAACCTTTTTCATATATTTTTCTGTCTCAAGTATCCTCACTGATAATGCCAGACCATTTTTTGCTCCTATAGACACCCTCACATAATGGTCAGGCCACACACATTTTTTTTCTATAATTGAACACATGCCGGCCTGTTAAGTAGAGTCCTTGACTTCGTGGACACATGAGGGAAGACGGGAAAAAATAGTGCAGTGTGTCCTTTTGTATCCGCACAAAGTAACATCCCCGCGTACCCTGCAAACTCATACTGTGGGCTAAAGCCTTCTTCTCCTATCGAGTGTGTGCATCTGTGTGTCTGTTAGCCGCTATTATGGAGTCGACAGCGGCAGGGCTCTCCATTAATAAAACAGGCAGTCGGAGGTCGCTCCCTGGATAGCTGGTCTTCCTTTTTGTGCAGCGAGAGCGTGTAAAATAGCATATCTGTCATTGAGGGAAGACCACAAAGGTTTGCTTGGAATAATATGGCTCCGGTGATCCACTGGCACCTGCACTATACCCCCTGTGTGGTCCACTGACTCACGAATGGTTGTGTGCCAGCTACAATTAACTAGCAAAGAGGCAAGGGGTAACCTACAGAAAGGCCATGGTTAGTCAGTAGGTGGTAATACATGTGGGCATGTCAGGGGGGATTGTTGCTTTTTTGTTAGGTAAGTAAGGATTTATGGAGTAAGGATTTATGTGAATGAACTTCTTTCAGACAGAGCTAAAATGGGACGGAGCAGGAAAGCAGCGAGGAAGCCACGTATCCTGTTGGAAGTGGAGCAAAGGAGGTCAAACAGCACAAAGAGATTCACAAACAAAGATGAGAAGGGAATGGGAGACATGAGGAGACAGTGCCAAAAGTGTGTGATAATCAGTTAAATAAATATAGCACATCAAATCAAATGTATTTATAAAGCACATTTTAAAAAGCCAAATCTCACCAAAGTGTGGTACAACAATATAAAACAACAATAACAAATGCATGATAGAAGGAAAACCCTGGCCGGGCCTGAGGAGCTCCAATAGATAAGAATATCATGAAGTGGATTCAAAAATGTACAAGGAAAACTTGTTTAACTCCCTGTATAGGAAGCAAAGGACAAGGGAAACACGGGGGTATAAATACATGAGGAAACGGGGCACAAGTGAAACACATCAGGGCGGGGCAGGCAATCAACACAAGGGAAGCAAAGCAAAATCACAAGGACAGAACCGACATGTCAAAATAAAACACTGGACTAGACCAAAGACAACAGAGCAAAGGCGGTATAACACACATTATGAGAAACAAAACACATTAAAGGAATAGGCTGCTGTTTTTACATACTGAGATACTGTATGTTCTTACCTTAGCTTAGACGAGTTGCTACATACCTGTCTGGTGTGCGTGTGCTCAGTCACGCACATTTTGTTAGCATTTAGCCTCTCCCTGCATAGGTATAGCTCAAAACTGGGGTGAAGTTAGAAACTACCAAGCTGTTCCACGTTTCCCCTATTTATATGTGGCCCTTTACACGATCCAAGTCTAGTTACACAAAATGAAACATTTTGGTTTTTCTACGCGGATAAAAAGGGGCACTATATTGTGAGGCGTAATAACACCTGGAGTACTCCGACGTCCGCGCAGTAATCGTCAAAACATGCTAACAACCGCACAACGCACAAAGACCAGACAGGTGCACATCAACTCGTCTAAGCTAAGGTAAGAACATATCTCAGTATGTAAAAACCGGGGCCTATTCCTATATATAATGTGAAAATGTTAATAATTTCAAAGAAAATACCTTAAAAACATAATAAATTATTATGAAGAATTAATACAAACATTTTACAAAATTAAGATTTATTCAATGTCACTCAAGTAAGAGAACAGATGCTTCATTATAATACTACTCAAGTAGAACTAGAAAGTACTATATAATACAGTTAATACAGTTCATTCAAAAAGTTACTGAAGTACATGATGTACTTGAGTAAATGAAAAAGTGAGTACCCACCTCTGCATAGGAGTATGTGTATGTTTGGGACAGATGATGTCGTTGAGCTGGATATTATAATGAATTATTGGCGTTACTGTCCTATATGAGAGACCAACACACCCGGTTAGACCAGTGAGGCCGTCCTTCCGTGGACCCGCCACCTGCAGGAGGAGCTATAGGGGCTGGTGCAATGTGATTTGGGCAGCTCCAACGGTTGCCACCACGACCCGGCAAAGGACAAGTAGAAGAAAATGGATGGATGGATAGTCCTGACGCATAAAAGAGACAATTAAGGTTTTTTATGTGACTCTGGGTTACAATCATCTTAATACTTCCATTTATCAGGGCTTTGGTCTGGAAAAAATGTGTCATTGTGTGTGGTCCACTCTTTTTTGTTCTGTTTTATTCATCTTCTGAAACTTGTACTACATTTTAAGATATTTACTGCCATAAAAGTTCATAAAGACGCCTCCAGTCATCAACGTTTTATCTGCGGAAAGCTCCATGTCTTTGTTGATCCTCAGATGATTAGGTTAGACACAGTTCAAGTAAACACCAATGCAAGGCTTTAGCTCCTTTCGTTGAACTAATGAAAGTCATAAAAGCAATTGGAAGTTTTGGAAGTTTCTTAGGAGACTTGAAGTTCCCATTTTGACTTTGCCCGTGTCATGTAATATAATAATGGGGGGAAAAAAGATCAGAGCTGAATATCACACTTTTATTAAAGAGTCCCAAACAGAAGTACCGCACACATCCCCATTATCTGCTTTCCCAAAGGATACACTTACACAACACACAGTGATCTGTCCAATCAGAGCACAGGGGGAGCTTCAAACTTCAAAGTGAAGAAGCCAAAACAGAGAAGAGGGTGGGGGCTCATTAAAAATCAGCCTTCATTAGGGACAAATGAGGAAGCGCGAAACATGGAGCGCAGAGGAAAAATAACAAGAGACTGTGAGGGAGGCCATAAAGAAGCTAATGACTTTTTAATCACATCATTAAGAGATTCTGAATTATGAATTTGTCACAATGGCTGTCTTTAGGCAAAGGAGAGTGAGAAAGAAGGGACATTCTATTATTCCTCTCTTTCATTTTTGGGGAATTGAGGCCAAGACTGTGCTGTTAAAGAGGGCAGTGAAAATTATTCATACAAGGTTTGGTGAAATAGCTTTACCTGTGTTTGAATCGTTTGGTGGGAAAACCCAGTAATATCATGAAGCAGTCAACAACATAAAGTAATGCTAGTTTAATAATTGATTATAATGAGCAAGAAATATTAAAATCCCATGTAAAATATTCACTACAATGCAGTACAGGAAATTTAATTTTTCAAAAGCTTGTACGAAAAACGATGTGTTAGATATTGCACATTAAAAGCTGCTCAAATTCCTCAAAGCCGTCTTCTTTCTTAAATGTTTCAATCAGTCAGTCATACTCTGAAGCCCAACTTGCCTTGAGGCAGATTGATGGAGATTTCACTGCCGTTCTGCGCGTCACACTAACGCGTTAAATAAAAGAACAGGACAGTGTCTTGTCCTATGCAATACCCATGGGGTTTGTGAGCATCATTCTTAATCCGAGCAACACTGCAGAACTGACTTGTTTGAGCATCCTACCACGGGTAACCTTCTCCAGTTCAGCTTTACCTTAAATTTAAACGCGTCCCGACTGGAGTTCACAGACTATAGGCCAGCGTAGCGCCTCATGTGAAAGCTACGAGCTACAAAACGAAACTAAGATTTTACCTCTCATTTTTGTGGCTATTTTGACGCTTTTTTCAAGAAGCTTTCAGATATGGGTTAAAGTCAAACTGGAGAAAATGTGCTCGGTCTGGGCGGGGCTTAAGAGGTTAAAGCCACTGCTCCCAGTTCAAAAACACATCTGGCGTTGTGTTGCTCCATTCAGGATGCACACTCCTCACAAACCTCTGCCGACCTCAAAGCCTCCCCCCCGATTATCCTGAATCCACCTCATTAAGGAAATGAATGTCCTTCTGCCTTCCTATCTTTTTATATACAGCAGTTCCTCGCCTTTTAGTTGTGTAACAAGATGGAGCCAGAATAAACACTTGATTTCCCTCGCAGGGAAAGAAGTAAACGAATTTCTTTTTACTCGCGTGGCAGCGGCTTGGTCGGACGTGTGAGTGGCCTGATAGCGCTTCTGACGCTCAGCGCTAAGGCTAATCTAGGCTAACACGCCGACTTTGATGAACAAAAGCGTTTGATAACACAGCAGATGAAACAGTTGTCGTGTCTGCCGATGACACCGCGATACAGGAAGAGAGCAGTCCGGAGGTGCCACTGAAGATTGCAAAGCGTCGGAGTTAGATAAACCCAGCCCTGCTTCCCTGGCCCTATACCTCGTCTATCACATTGCTCGGTGCGGCGAGGACAACTCACTCGGTGGAAATCAAATGTTGATAAAGAGAAAATTGCATTGGATGGGGGCGAAGGAAACAGGAAAGATACACCCAGCGAAGTCCCATCGGAGCGGTCAGGAGGGACGGGGGGGTGGGAGGAGCGCGCTAGACACATCCAGGCCATGTATCAGCACAAAACACAACAAAGATTTGGGAGAAAAACAAATTTTCGAAAGTGGGGAAATTGGCCTCAGAAATCACCTCAGTTTTCTCATTATAGCGTTCATTCGCAGACAAAGGGGCTCCTCCGGTGCAGGTACGAGCGAATCATGTCAGTGCAGTGGCCACAATCAGTCGTCCCAAAGCAGCCAGCGCTGCCTCTGATTGGAAAGGGCTTTTGAAGAAGTCTTTTGAGTTGAGTTTATAATGTGAAATAAACGGAGGTGTCGTTCCCGGGCGGAGCACCTTTGTGGGGGCGACTAGGCCAAACTATTCAAAACAAAACTAAGCTTGTAGGGCAAAATAAACAAGTAGAAAAGGATCAAATTAGTTCACTCCTTTTACACCATAGTCTTTATGGAAAAATACTGTCGACGTGGCAACTCTTATAGGTCACAGCTATGGCAAAAGTTTTCACAAAAGTAGTCCTGGAAAAGAGGAAGCTCCCTGGATGAGAAACAGCACATCTTCCATTCTATAATGAACCCACTTCAGATGACTACTTTTGCTGCGACACTCCCAGGTTGAGCTTACACGAATCAAGTGACTTCTGGTGATGCACTAAAGGCCCTGTAGAGCTGCTCGATTGAAGAAAACAATGATCAGAAGTCCTGATTGAAATCATGATTACTTCAAACCACTGTTCGATTACTCTTAACCCTCCGACCTCTCTATGAATGAATTGCATTGTTGGCTTCTCCCATAATCCAATGAAATGTTCTGTAAAAACAAATAACATGTTTTTCCAGGACTATCCAAGGATATGCCGAAACTAAGGCATGTAGTTTTGTTACAGTAGCCCCCCTTTTGACAGGAGCGGACCGGGACAGACCACTTTGAGACCGGTTAGACAGACTTAGGCTATGCAATTAGTCTATACTATGTCTTTTACATTCATGAAATAGGTAAGAAGTATATGTAAATGTAATTTATACAGTACAAGTAGACTATTATGGCCTATAACTCCGATCAATCTCTAGGCTCAATCTAAGCTAAAGTAAAATCTCCTGTTTGCTTGCATGTTAGTTTTCACTTTTAGACAGTCAGAGCACAGTAAAGAGACAGCGCATCGTGGTTATCTGCGTTTGCGACTCTCCCTGGATAATGAAGCGTGTTTTAACTGTGGGAATTACCCCAACATGAATACACAAAGATGGCAATAATTGGATCTGTCTGCACCTTTCAGATGTGTATCCTGATCATTTTGGGGCTATGAACTGGCTATTAACACATAAGGACATTATTCATTGTATCTTTACGAGCGATACATCGATGATATCCTTATATTTGGGCAAGGAACAGAAGATGAATTGAAGGACTTTGTGACATATGTAAATGACAGTTCAGAGTATCTTAAATTTACCTGTGATTACTGTGCTCATCAAATCAGCTATCTAGATTTGAATATAAAGAAGGATGAAAGTGGGCACATCCAAACATCAATCTACGGAAAAGAAATGGAACGTAATTCATTACTCCATGCAACAAGCAACCTCCCTAAACATCTCAGACAAGACCATATTCCAACAGGACAATTTCTGAGACTGAAACGTAACTGTTCTGATCCAGTCGACTTCAAGGATCAAACCGAACAATAACCCTCGCTCTGAACTCCTTGAGACAAACTCCAGAACAAGAAGTCCAAACCGTATTTGTTTTTTCTACAGAATATAATCATTGTGCTACAAAGATTAAAGAAATTCTCAAAAAGCATCGGTACGTACTCCAGGCAGAGCCATCTTTGGAAGGCATGTGTAAAAACCCGCCAACATTTGCATTCAGAAAAGCACCAACAATAAAAGACAAAGTAATGTACAGGAATATGAACATATCTCAGACCACTCAAACATGGCTGACCACAACTGGCATGCACAGATGTGATAATTGTGCTTGCTGCAACAACACAACAAATACACAATCTTTTAACCATCCACATACTACAATTAGTCAAGTCATTCATTGTAAGTCAACCCAAGTCATTTATATGCTTCTCTGGCCCATGTGGTTTGGCATATGTTGGTCAAACAAAAAGACAATTGAAACAAAGGATCTCAGGACACAAGACTGCTATTAGAACAGGCAATATGGACTATGCCATTGCCAAACATTACAAGGAAGCAAATCATGGTTCACCTTCTTCTTTGAGATTCTTTGGAATAGAAAGGGTTACTGAATCCACAAGAGGGGGCAATATCCTGAAAAAGTTCTCTCAAAGAGAAATGTTTTGGATTCATACCCTGAAACACTACGGCACCACATGGACTGAATGATGATTTTAGTTTAAAATGTTTTCTGGGTTAAATATGCAAGTTCTTCATGTCTATGTACTGAGCACCGAGAGTTGATTTGTTCACCTGTTTTGGGGTCCCATGTCCACCTGGTAGACATCAAGGCTATGTAAGTCAGAGCAAATAGCCTGACTGTAAACGCTCTGAGGAAGGCTTATGCCAAAACGCGTTATTATTATGGTGTGGCCAAATAAAGGACTATGTGAGTATCTCTGTCTGGATCTATGAATCACATCGATATGCCACCCTTCAAATTTTTTCCAAGCTTATACCAGCACCGGTAAGTCTTTATTCTATATCTTTATTTGAGCAGTTGGATTTTTCAAGCAAGCCAGGATGACAGTTATTACAGAAAAAAAGGAAAATAAAACACATCAGAGGAGGCTGAAGCAAGAAATGCTTATGCTAAGTGCAAAAGTAACACACTGCGTTTGGTCTACTCTTGCGCCTGCCATTTCAGCTATAAGAAAGAATGAACGGAGAAAGTGTTGTGCAAATCACACTTGTTTTGTCAGAGCATTGTTTGTGCCTTAGCTTTTGGGAAAATAAACACAATTACTGTTGAAAAAGCAGGTGTAAAGCCGCTGCACGTTGTGAAAGAGCGGGGGATACGGGAAATATGTACATTTAGAGGCATCAATTAAAAACGTGGGCGGTAGGTCACTGACATAAATATGAGGCGGGAGATTTGGATTATTCAGAAGCTAGGCATTAATGTGTGGAGATGGCCAAAATTACCTATGTTTTCTGTGATAATAAGAAGTCGTAATAGAGCCCGGTTAAAATTTGTGAAGAGAAAGATGTGAATTTAATGTGCAAAGCAAAAGACTCACAACACTATCAAAGACGCTATAAGAAAGTTACAAACTGATGCAAAAAGGTATGTTAGAAAATAATCGATGTAATAAAACTTACCAGACTGGTTAATTGAAAACATCTTGAGTAAACCATAAAGTTGTTGTTGCGTGCCCGAGCACAGCGCACGCCCTTGCGATGCAGCGGGGCATCATCTCCACTTTCCCCAACTACGATCCGTGACGGGTTTGAAGAATGTCAAACTCCGGTCGACCACGAGGGCTTTTTCTTTCACGGCTTCATTAAGGGGAGCAGCGTAAAGGCAAAGTGAGGTGTTGAACCGTGGGATGAGAGGGATCTCAAAAGCCCGCGGGACGTCACTCAGAACCTGGCGGGCCGAAAAAAAAAAAGAAAAAAAAAACACTGTCTCAAGGTCTAGAGCCGCTCTACCATGGTTCACTTAATTCACATGGCAACCGCGCAGATTTACAACATGTGAAATCGGGATTTTTGAAACCTTGCACAGATGTGGCTGCAGCGTGTGGAAAAGTACACGCTCATAACGAGTATGAAAATGTACGGCGAACTCCGAGGAAAGAAGTAGAATAGAACAGCGGGCTCCTGGAGCTGCAATGCAAGAATATCCAAAATGTCACATATGTATTTGCTTTGAAGTTGAATGGGAAAACGTGCAGTCGCGAAAGAGTTATCGCTACTTATTTTGAGAGCAGTTGCTGTAAAGGCTCGACAGACGTGACAAATGGAGTCCGCGTGGTTTCTCGCTCTGACCCAGTGGGAACCAAACAACACGCGACTTTGTGCTGGAGCCTGTACTGGAACATAAAAGAAAAGCTATGGGCTTTATATGCAAAATAGGGGAATTCTCGATTGGACTAGCCGGATAATGTCCATCAAGGATTAGAACAAATGCAAGTGTAATCTAGCTGGCAGATGTTAATGTTTTCAGAAGTGGCTTAGTAGTAGGAGTAATAAACCTGCTCAGTGTGTCAATGTGAAGTATTTTTTCTAGTTTGTTTCTAGTAGTTTGTTTCTCTTGCATTAATTAAAAGAATAAAGAGTGACATAATAGTATCACAAATGTATATTTTCACTACAATCACTGTTTAAAACGGAAATGCTATGTATAATTAAAGGCCCTATATCTGATTTTTATTTTATTTTTTTATTTGTTTTTGATCACAAACGATGAAAGAGGAAGCTATGAAATTGTGCCTAACCTTTCTTACACATTTGTAACATCCCAATTCTTCACGGGGGTCAGTTTATAGGCACATTTTACAACTTTTCAGGGTCATCTTCACTGCAATGCTAGAAAACTAGCCTTCAAGTTCAAAAATGTAATACAGATGCTTTATAATTAGTTTCAGTTATTTTTCCAACAAATGTATAGGTTTACAATATACTAAAGGAGGACAAAACAATTTTGGTTCCATTACTAGAGAAACAGGTATAGTGCCTTCAAGGCTAATGCACATTATAATGAGCACCTTAGTGCATATTTCATGTTTAATGTGTAAAGACACTTGAGGACAGACTGCTCATTTAATATTTTACACATGCTGTGTTCTGCTTGGCCCGCCCTCTACTGGCAGCAGGGGGAATTAACCATAAAAACTATAAGACACCATTTATAGCCATGCTAACAAGTCGATGGTGCCTTGATAAACGCAGAGTGCAAGTCCACGTGCTACCGTGCCGCTTCGGCTTCACAGCTAGAAGGTCCCGGGTTCGATTCCCACCTGGACGGGGCCTTTCTGTGTGGAGTTTGCATGTTCTCCCCGTGTCTGCGTAGGTTTCCTCCGGGTACTCCGGTTTCCCCTACCACTAAAAACATGTACAATAGGCCGGGATGAATGATGTGAGTGAGTGGTTGGTGGTGGTCGGAGGGGCCGATGGCGCAGATTGGCTGCCTCGCTTCCGTCAGTCTACCCCAGGGCAGCTGTGGCTACAACAGTAGCTTACCACCACCGAGTATGGAGTGAATGATTAATGACGACAATGTGGCGCTTTGAGAAAAACTTGGTAATACAGACTTGTAAAGCGCAATACAAGTGTAAGGCATTATTATTATTAAGTCCAATGATGTGTCATGGGCTTTGAAACTATGGAGGACACATCCATATTCTATTTGCAACAAAACCCAGGAAATACAGAAGCACTTTATGTAGTAAAAGTAGAAGCGATAAAAATACGTCCCGGCTCAGAAATAGTGTTGTGCCTGGAGCCATTATTGAGCTGGAAAAAAAAGTGCAGCATATTTTTTGGGGGGTATTGTTGTTGATGGGGTCTCTTCTCGTGAGAATGGTTGTGGAAAGACTTCACCACAAATGCACTGTGAATTTCGTTGGAATGACACTAAAGATGAACTAAAATAAACAGGGTCACGATGATTTTTGACGAGAGAACAATATTGGTTAAAAATCCCCAAAACAGTTGATTTCTACTTGATCTCGTATTCCCTTCAGGGTTGCTTCGTACATTGCTTCACAGTATTTCAACATGGCTGAGTTCTGAATGTGGTAAGCAGTCTGTCCTAAACATTTACCCTCTTCCAGGTGCTATAAGATATATATATATATTCAGGTTTACAGCAAATAGTGATTTGCAAATTGGTAGGCATTGTTTTTTCCTGCATGATGATGTTCTTCATGCAATCTTCATTTGTACTTGAGTCTGGCACACAGCTAAAACAATCATTTGTGCACTCAGAACACGCACAGTGGACACTCTCCACATGTGGTGAACCAAAGGGCAGCAGCAGGTTGTAGTGCTCTGCCTCCTCCATGTCGTGCAGGTGTTTATCAGAACTCACACAGATAATGAGGCTGAGAGACACAACTTCAAGGTTACAAACAAGAGCACTCAGTCGTGAAAGCAGCTAAAAGCCACCATTGGACCGTTATTACGGAGATGACTCACAACACTTCTGCGTTCATGCTCATGTACGACAAAGGAGAACTCGCAAGGTTCAGCTCGACATTTCCGTGGTGACAGTTTATTAAGGCTATAATTGAACATCCGAGCGCTATCTGTTTTGAGAGTTCAGAGTTTTGCCATTTTTATGTCAAACTGGACGAACAGGAATGACGTGAACAGGCCACAGTTTTATTCCATAAATTAGTTTTATGCAACTATTGTGTTTGTTAAGTTGTGAACTTTTTAAACTATAACTAAGTTGATATTTTAGCCCCAGAATGCAGTATAAAATAGTCTGCTTATTATTCTATTCCTGTTCATAACCACTATTATACAGCACTTTAAATACAACCCCCTAAGCATTGTTATTGTTCTTTTTTCCAAAAATTCAATATATAAGTTTTGGTTATTATCAAGGGGTCAACCATACACATCTGTTTTTATGCTTTTTTATGCTTGAGACAAAGTGATAACCAGAAATGGGCAGAAAATGAAATTGTATTACAGTCCCTGAAATGGCATAGTCACGTTTTAGTCGCCTCTAAATGAGTTTTTGTCTAGTTTTAGTCGTTTCATTAAAAAAGTAGTATGATGTATTAGTATTTCAACAATACATTCAGATCGATAAGTATTGAAAATAAGTATTGGAAATAAGTATTGGAAATAAGTATTGGAAATAAGTATTGGAAATTTGGATGAAGGTTGACTGGATGTACGAAGCTTTTGACGGACAGATTACACCTCAAAATTTCCTAGTGATCGTAGCTTTTCCCAAAAGTGGCTGCTCTCCTCATCCTCTGATCATCGCTTTGAGATGTTTTATGTGTGTTTATGTGTGTTCATACAATACCGTATTTAACTGGGAAAAACAAAGTCCCAGTTTGATTGTTGTTAGTCGCGCGATCCGGCCATAGAGGGAGAAGGAGCCGCGTGTGAGTGCATGTGACATGACGGCGCCCCTCTGGGTCACGTGATGCAGGAGTATTCTTCGCTCTGTACTCAAGCCCTGGTTGAAAACATCTAACAAACCACTTTTTCCCATTTTCGTCTCGCCGAGGAAAACTCCTAAACTTCTTGTCATGTTTTAACAAGATACATTTAGCTCCCCACCGTTAGGTTATCAGCATAAAAAAAAACAAAAAAAAGGTGCATCAACAAAATAATGTTGTTATATTCTTTAACACTGATACAAAACAACACTGATGCAAACTGAATGAAATTACAAAATGTGTACATGATTTATTTTCGAGGGGCTGAAGTGGACCACGGTTTGTGAACGCTGCCAGAAGCAGAGTGAGGAAGAGCAGGGGAGTGAGATAGTTCAGCTTCCTGACAGCCTTTAACCTAATACCTGCCTGAACCAAGCTCATTTTCTCCAGTTCCACTTTACCTGAATCTAAAACCATTTTTGTTGCTTTTCCAGCACGCTTTTGTTGCTTTTTTGTTGTGTTTTCGTCACTTTTTCTTTTTAAGCTTTTATGGGTAAAGCCAAACTGGGGGAAATGTACTCGGTTCAGGTGTGGTTAACATAACATGGTGATATGATGGAAATGACACAGGGAAAATGCAGTTTTCAGCCTTGTTAATATATTATATTTCCATATTCTGAGTAAGGTTTAGGATTAGTCAGATTACCGTCATATTACCATGAAATAAATCAGGTCGTGTGTGTGTCCCGTTACCCATGTAAATACCACACGGTTACTACGCTTGAAGGCACCATTCTACATCCTCCTATTACCACGCTATAACAGTAATAAAGTAAAGCTCTACGGAATATTCTAAAACTTTGAGCAGATTCCCCAGCGCTACTTTATAATTTAGCATTATCGGCAAGAGTACAAAGCTCTTGCGATGTTTTCTAAGAGGAACTTTATGCCGCTGAGAGACAAAAGAATCCAGGAAGTGGCAAAGCAAAGAGCGAGTGTCCGCTGGGTCGATCTTAAATCTACAGCGAGGAAGACAACGCGGGAGGAGGGAGTGGTGCGGGAATACTTAGCGGAACAAATGGCACGTATACTTTAAAGAAAGAGGCCGTAAAAAGCTAAGAGAGATGCTATCACTTAAACTGTGCAGGGCTGCAGTGGTGTGTGGTCCAATGAAAGTCATAAGTCCTCTTCATTAGCAGGGTGTGTGTTGACCTATCGACATCCGCATCTCACATTGTAATCCCCGCGCATTGATCCGGTGACCCGAGGAGACACCGCGAGGCCGGCTCTCTCCTCCTGGCTCCGATGTATTCAGAAAACTCCCCAGCATTAATATTGAACGTCCACAAATGAGAGCAGAGGTCACCGTTTTGTTTATGCATCAGGGCAGGACGGAGGAGCTCAAATATTCACCGCGGCTGCCAAGCGCCACTTTGGAAACGCCGAAAGTTTCAAATCCGGTTGGTCAGAGTCAGGCTGGAAACGCATGAACGTTTGACCTCATTTTTTTTATTAAAATAACCGATGATATTATACAGACACAGAATGAGATGGACTGACAGCTGGATTGAAATACACAGGCTGCTTAATATGTTTACTGTACAGACAATCATTATCACATTTTTAAACATAACTCCTCTGTGTCTAACAAAGCATTAAATGTTTAGGCCTAAAGTAATTATCTGTTGGTAAAAAACATTTAAAAGTCTTCATGGGTAAAAATGCGGCTTTTTTAACAAATGCTGTATTATACGCCGAATAAAGATGCAAAGACACGAAGGGGAACAAAATGATCCAACAGCCTAAATTTTGACATAGGAAATAAAAGAGATCCTAGCCTAACATTAGCTGCATATGTGCTACCACAAAGTTTTTTTTTTTTTTTTACATTTACAAAACAATCCATTCAATTTCCTATTGTGACAATGGCTGTGTCCGAATGTCCACCCTAACTCTTCATTCACTATACGCCCGCCCTATACAGTGCACAAATTCTGTTGGCAATTCAGATAATGTATAATGAGTAAACTACAGCTACTATAAGTTCGCTAAACTCCAGGAATAAAGACCAACCAAATTCAAGAGACGGTGAAATAGTCTTAAATATTAGTCAGAAACGTTTTATTTTCACATAGTTTTTTCACGAATGAAGAAACCAGCTTGGATTATTGCCTTTTTGCCTGAGAGAGGAAGCTATGCAGATCATTTAACAGCTCAAGCTACAGGTCAGCAGCTAACGTTGGCAACTTTTCACTTTATATTCAAGTAGTTTATTCATGAAAAATATGCAACAGCTGTTGTCGCTCATTCCTATGGTTCATGATTTTTTTTTACAAGCAGCTATTTTGAAATTTCAAACGCTGGTTTTACATTGTGTTTTGGTGTAGGACAAAGCAGAACCTGTTCAAATCAATGGTCTCATTTTCCTCTCACCAGGTGGATGACAGTGAAAGCGAGACATTGTCTTATGTTTTCTTATTAAGATCGCTTACTTGACTCGCTTTCAAAACCAAGATTGATCTTCATTTCTGTGAAAATCCCAGTCTTGCATTGGCAATTCATCTGATGTGTTTATATATTGTGTTTGTAATACCAATGTTTCATTACTTTTACTTTTCATGAACGTCTCACATTCTTCTAACTTTTCCAACAAAATATCACTCCTGTTAAGCTATAAGATGCGCATCATAGCAACAGTCGATATTGCACAGAAAGCTCTGCACCGTTCCTCCTACTAAATATTATTGTATTGGCGACAACTTTCAAGGTTCAACATAAGGTACAAAACAGATGTAATTTATCAATGCTTCTATTGACACAGCTCTATTGAATCAAGCATGTTATTGTTTACACTCCTCTTACACTGATTTGGCAAAGAATCAGCAGACATTGCAGAAACCAAAGTACTTTTTTCATGTCTTTGGGATGTGTTCATTTCCAAGAGACATCCAAAGGAATGGCTCATTTTTATTGATTTTTTTTAAATGACAGCTAGAAAACATCGGAGGTCTAATTGCAAAGATGCACCCTTTTTTTATGGATTTTTATTCAGAAAAACAGCACAGGGTAAAATGGGATCAAGAGCCAAAACTAAAACCCATGTGTTCCTCTACGTGTGCAGCAGCCATAACCACAACACTGCCCTGCTGCAAAAAAGAGATACACATTTATCTGAACCTAACGTGGGACTGAATTTTACACTTTATAATGTGTGGACATAAATTGAAACTTTAAAGCTGAGTCTTTGGGATCCGTTCATTCCAAAGAGCCGTTCCAAAGACTGGCTCTTTTTAATGTAAAATGGCAGCCAGATAACTCACACTCTCTAAGACGCGATTGATAAAAGGCACTTTTTTCATTGACTTTTTAACCCACACCTGAACCGAGCACATTTTCTCCAGTTTGGCTTTACCCAAATCTAAAAGTTTCTAGCACAAAGCATCAAAACAGCAGCAAAAATTAGGATGAAAAAGTGACACAAAAAAAGCTACAAAATTGTGCCAAAGAGGGTTGACGAAAACATGACAAAAAGGCGTCAAAAAGAAGACCAAAAAAACCCCAAGAAAACAATGTCAACTTTATTTCTATAGCGCATTTACAATGCGAAAAGCCCAAAGTGCTTTACAAATTGACAAGAAAACACACAGTAAAAAAGCATGATTACCAATGTATAGGTACAATAGGCAAATATCAAAAACATAGTAAACAAGTAATAGGTGTTGAGCTTCACTCATGTAAGCCTGGGAGACCAGGTATGTCTTAAGGAGAGATTTAAAGTGCTCCAGTGACTCAGCGGCGCTGACACACAGACTGTTTCAAAACCGGGGCCCGGCCACAGAGAAGGCTCGGTCCCCTCTACAAAACAAGACAAAAAAAAAAAGACAAATAAGAGACGAAAACACAACTACAGTGCCTTCAAAAATATGACAAAAATGGCTCTTTTCACAATTGGGACATGAGCCGTTATTACTTTTACTTTTTACGTTTTTTAGTCCACGTCTTCTGTTAGGTTTCACTGGATTTTATTTGGATGACTTACGTCGAACTTTTCATGTCTTGAGCACTTTGGAAACACGTGTTTATAAATGTGGTGTAGAAAATAAAATGGTATGGATTAGATTAGATTACTAGGGGCACATTATTTGCAATAACATTTGTTATATGATGTATTTTGGCATAGCGCCCACCCCTTGCATCACTATAGAAAGTGTCTATTTCAGAGACATTGTTGTATTTCCTGTCATTTACTGTGAACTTTGTGTCCACTGAAAACATACTCAACTGTATGTCACCCGTGTTTGTCTGCATTGGGAATTGTCCTGTGTCTGAATCAATGACCCATTCGATCCACGCACCGCGCTGACATTTAACCAACAGAGCCCTAAAGGTTAATAGAATCCCATACGTACACATACGGCCTGGGCCTGTGGTACAGTACTACAGAGGCCGATTGTATCACAGTGCCAGTTCCCAAAAAGCCAAACTAAAGGGAGAAAATCCTCATGCAGCTATAAGCCCCATATCAGCACATTCTCACACAAGGCTGAGGCCGCTGCAATGGATTAAGCTTTTTTTTCTCTCTCTATTGGGCCCTCATTTTAACGCTGTCCTCTTCACCTGCCCGGCTGGCTGCAATTCACACAGATGTGTTGTTTCCGGAACCGGACGCTCTGTCCGGTTTATAATCAAGTGATGTACTCAACATAACACACTTCATAGTTGTCTTTACAAGTTCTATTTAAACCAACTATGAGGTAAATGATTGCAAGAAAAGAGAGATGTCACAGGTGCAGTATAGAAAACAACATTAGGGTGTACTAGACTACAGCTGCTTCAGTCAATAACTTTTCAATTGAAATCATTTGTCTGCGTTGTACTGCTTTTCTGTGACTCTGGCAGCATTAAGCAGTAGTGATGGGCTAAATAAGCAGAGGTATCGACACACGTATCAAGCACAGAAAGTCACACCTAGGCCGGGCTGTGTCACGAGTGCACCAATATAAGAAAGGTCAGGTGACCAACACTTTTACTGTGTCATTTTGTATCATGTAGTGTCGTACGCAACATGCAAATCTTTGGGCACGAGGCGAACCTGACAAAATCGATAGCGTAAAAGCAAAAGAGCCATCGCTTTTCATCTCTCGTCCATATTGAAGTGCAACGCAAAAACATAGATATAGGCAATATATATCTTTAGTGATCCGAGTTTTACCTCATATTTACAGTAAAAGATTAAGGACACAGGTAAAAATAAAGAGGAAGGCAACAGTTTAATTACTTATTTATTCATAGGAATACTTTATTTTAGTTTATATATTTTTGGTTTGTATTTTCTGTCTTTTCCCCAAAGTAAAAAGGGTTATTTCCAGGTTGGCTTTAACAAAGTGATCATAACAGAACAAAATGGAAGTCCATTCAGCTGCACACAACACCTGAACATGAAAACCAAGAAGGTGGAGATAACGATGTGATGCAAGGCCGCCGTGACACGCTCCCCCGGAACCGAGGCAATACTAGAAGAGGATATAGCTTGGGTCAGGATTAACTTATTTTAGAATGAATTAAAGCTTGCCAATATTTTACCTGCTCTCGTAAAGCACCGCTCCCAGTAGGACTAAAGCAATAGTAAAAAGTCCAGTGCCCCCAGTGGACAGTTGGAGAACGACTCTACCAAAACAGTCGAACTATCACACATAGTTTAGTAGTTATACCGTCCGCGTAGCTCTTATAATCAGGTGGTCGTGAGTTCGAGTCAGATGATGGTTTTGTCACTTGACTTGACATCCACTGGTAAACAAAAGCAGAAATATGCCTGGTGCCCTATTATCGTCACAGGCACTAACTATCCTTTACTAAATTTTGGTCAGTGACTTGATGGTTGTATCACTGACACTCCTCATTAATTCTCATCCATTTTATTCTATTCTCATTATCCGGAGCAGTTTTCTTCTTTCTAATATCACCCACCAATATAACTCATGGATATAAAACACAATTTGACCAAATGACCGGGAGTGAGCGGGAATGGTGAACTCTGGTAGGATCAGACATAGGTCGAAACATGGGCCTCAGTGACCTGACCTCTGTACGTAGACACCAAAATGCTGTTATTGAGTATTCAACAAATGCAATGATCTCTTTCCGGAACTAGTGTGTGTTCATCACGCCACCAAGGAGTTGTTAGCATGCTGTTAGTATAAATGGAGGGTTTGCTCTTACTGCCCGATCAACGTCATTCCCATAGCTGCCTGTATTGGGTTCTGGTCACATATTTGAAATCATGACCAGGCCGGTGTTTCAGCCATTTCATCTCAGCCACTGTCTTTTCCGTCAATAGATATACTAATTCATAAAATATCAATGCTGAGGCACTCAAAATAATGTTTTCAAGCCTCAATTATGCATATGTCCATTTTAGAGGGTCAACAGTGGCATGTAAGAGCATACTGGTAACATTAATTAAATACAATGTGCTTAAAATATGGTACTGTAATAAGGTTAAGTCCATGGTGGTTGAAATAATATAATTGTGAACAAATAATTAAATAATATGAAAAGAACTGCTAACTTTAAATCGAGGAACCTCGATCAATAAGTGCATACAATATGCCCACATATTCTACACTTGATGAATTGCCTTTCAATACTGTTCAGTCTGTGTACTGTCTGTGCCCAAACAGTATCTCCTGACCTTGTTCTGAGTCAGCGCGTGTCTGCTTCTCATATCTGTCAACTCAATGTCACTTCTCCACTCATAAACCCAGTCCCATCATGATCCATCTATCACCTGCTACACACATTTCCCCTCACACCTCAAACGCTCTTCTCTTTCAGTATTGTCTGTGGCGCCCTGAGACACCGGCGCATCGGCTTTTGCGTGTGCCCAATTGCCCTGTACTCTTGCCTGTCTATGTCTTTAGAAAAAAAATAATGTGATTGTTATACACCTACTTTGACAGATACAAGTTGTATAAGACAATCATAGTGAGCAAGACACAGGCTCAGGAGACACTTCTATTTCCATGTTTTTAGAGCCCAGACATCGTCGCTGACTCTTTCTGACCCTGTAACCCTCTTCGCCTGTGCAGAATCGCATGTTTGTTGTTTGGTATCAATTATTCATTTTATATGAATAACACCTGCAGTGCGGCCTCTGCTGGCATTATTTTACCTCATTCTCCATTGATGTCAAGGCTAAGGTATCTTAGGCGAGTACAAAATAACCCACCACCATCTGAGGGGATAAACAGACTTTGCAGCATACATTGTAAACTTTTCCCTGATTCTTCCAAAATGCCTTGGTCCCGATGCCGCCGAGTGGTGCATGGATACGGCGAGGTGGAAGTTAAGATTAGATTCCTTGCAACTTTGTGGAGTCCCAGTTGCTTTGGTGGTGAGAGCAGGATGGACTTTAGGCTCTGACCGGTGTAATAGGTCCGGACAGCTAATTCAAAAACAAGATTACCCCAGGACAAGGGAGCTGCTCACCCTGCTGCTCCGGTGTAGAAGGAAGTGCTTTGGACAGAGCTCCTCACTAAAGTAGATGGTGCATTAGGGGAGAATCAGGACAGTGGTTGTTAAGAGTGTTCTTGTATTGTACAGTTAGTAAATGTGTTTCTGGAATCCAGGTCTTCCATAATGGCACGATAAAAGCTGCACAACAGATTGCACATAATGAAGTCCATCGTTATCTTGAGTTGGCTACAAATAATGCCCTACTTACAATCTTAGATAAGCCTTTCATACAGAATAATGTACCTCCCAATCATAGCAGACTTGATGTTCTCACATACAAAGAAATAGCTGTGGCCAAAGGGTTCCTTTGTCATTTCGTCAAAAGCTGATTTAGGAAGAAATAATAATTCTGGCTTCCTTTCTCTGCTTCTTGTTTTGCAATGAAAAAAAGGAAAGACATAACGCCGCCGCTAGTTGTTTGGCTAAATAGTTTGCGATATTTTCAAGATCTGACCCTTCGGTAGTTGAAGCTCATATTTGCAAGTGTGTGATTTTACCCAGAGATGGCAAATGGGTACATCCATCCTCAACCAGTCTAGTCCAGATTATGATATTTGAAACCAGTAATGCACTACTCTAATCTGACTACCTATTTTTTTCCAAACCAGTAATCAGATTAAAGTTATTCATCCAAGTCACTTACTATGTTGTTGTTTTCCTTAGTAAAAAGTTAGATATTTGCTTTCTTCTTGCAACTTGGGGAGTGAAAGTCACGTTTTCGCGACACAAACGTAAACAGCAATGGAGGGGGGAGAGAGAGATTCGCGTTTTCTCAGTGGAAATACTAAGAAGTTACTATTTTGAGTATGTGTCAGCTAATAATGATAATGTAATATAAGATTTGATGCAATAAAGTGGTACATTGCTTCAAAAACAGTAGGTCAAATTTGGAGAAACATTTGGAGTTGCAGCAGAGCACAGCACAGTCAAACTCACAGAGAAAGTCCCACCAGGTGTTGACAAGCAGAGATGTGCGACTGATGCAGGAGGAGGCGGTTATTGTCGTTCTCATGATATGAGGTAATACACCGGTGGTAATCTTCATGGACACTGCTTTTATTGTATTGAATGTAACAAATAAAGCAACTAGTAATCTAACATAGTTACTCTGAAAATCACACCATCATTAAAGCAACTAAAATACATAGTCAAGTCAAAGAAGTAAGCAGTAGAAACAAACTGACAGCGTATGTCAAACAGACCAAAACTTCAGTCTTCTCTCTTCTGGACATAAAATCAGTTTCAAATTCTCCTAAAGTCATAAAGATAATTTGCTTTAGAAGTTTTTCACATAAAGAGAAACTTCTACTTTTTCTTTGATGCAGTTGATATTATCTCTACAAATGTCACACGCAGAAATGTCTACAGTGCTACCAAACCTTATAATTACACAGTCTTCTAATAACGCTTTCTCTCTCCCTCCCTCGATCTGTCCTTCCCACTCATCTGACCTTTGGATGTTACTGACGCCTCTCCATAACACTGCACTATAATGAGAAGGGCAGTTAAATTAATTTCCCCGCTCGTTTCAGTAAAATGGAGGAAGGTCAGTTTTTGTCTTGACTTTTGGACTTGCAGAGTTGACCTGTTTAAATCAGACGCCAACAATTGATTGCCCTCTGTCAGCGGGGGATGGCACAGTAATGATCATGGATATAAATGTGTTGTCATTTGGGACAGAGAAATGCATGGGCTTCATTTTAGTAAATGTGAAGTAAATGTAAATCAAACACCAAGAAGGTCCCAGGTTCAATTCCCAGGCCGAGTGGGGCCTTGTGGAGTTTGCGTGTGTCTCGGTTTCCTCCGGGCGCTCCGGTTTCTCACATCAGCCAAAACAAATAGTCTAATCCTTCGCATTATTTTGACCAAGCCCCCATTAAAGGGATATTTCAAATTTTTTGAAATAGGGCCTCATTTCCTAGTTATCCAGAGTGTTGTTGATGTCTGGAGATATTTTTTTCTTAAATTCATCCAGTTCTTATATTTGAAGAGTCTAGTTGCGCTAGGCTAGGGCAAAGCTAAAGCATTTCTATGGTATCAGTTAGCCCGCATTAAACACAGTCTGACCCACTCCACAGCGCACCTGAGGCAAATCACTTATAACGCCAAACTACCCATATAAATGTCTGTGTTAATACAATAATGTTTGAAATATAACTGACCTTGTATCACATGAATTACCGCATTTTGAGGGACTATTTTTTTGCAGATCACTCCACCGTTGCGTTAGCTTACAGCCACGAAGCTGATGCTGCTCAAATAAAAGTTATTTTAAATGCAAAATGGTCAAAATTATTCTATCGACACAGACATTTATATCGTTAGTCTGGCGTTATACGTGATTTACCTCAGGTGCACTGTGGAGTGCGCCAGACTGTTTTTAATGCAGGCTAGCTGTTACCGTAGAAATGCTTTAGCCTTGCCCTAGCCTAGCGCAACTAGACTCTTCAAATATAAGAACTGCATGAATTAAAAAAAATATATATCTCCAACACTCTGGATAACTAGGAAATGAGACCCTATGTCAAATATCTCAAAATATCCCTTTAAGACAGTGCTCCAGAGACAAGCGAGGAAGACAAATTTCCTATGGAAACAGAAAAGGTCGAAAAATACACATATGAATCAAGAATGAAAAGAAATCGGAGACAGGGGCTCAGATGATGATGTTCTCAACCTTTTGCAGTTCTTGATACCAGACCAGGAACTCTTAAGTGACGTGGTTACATAGCAAGATACGCATGTAAGGCAAGTGCATTTGGCATTTATCTTTAACTACTGATTGAAAACAAACTACCCAGCCGCTAACTTCGAGCAACTTGGACGCACCCGCTTTAATCTTGGATGTGTGCAACTCCTCGTTGTTTTGTTTTCATCATGAAATTAAGTGACATAACTCCGTGAATCCTTGTTTTTTTCTGTAAACTCCCAAAGCCCACTCACTGCATGCAGCATTTCCTGCTCATTCTTGTGAATTCTCCATGATGTAAAGTGCGATCTGGATGCCTTCGGGCACATGCTTCAAAGTTAGTTTTGCTAACAGTAGCGGCAGGTTAGCGTGTACAGTGGCACACATGGCGCTGACGTCACGAGCACGCCCTCCGATGTACAATAGACTCTCACCTGGGTCCAGAAATAGTTCTTTTTCTTGTTGAACAAAGGCCAAATAAAATGAGATGATAAAGTGTTCATGAAGCTAGTTGGGGTGAGAGAGGATAAGATGAGATGGAGAAAGGTAATTAAATCAGTAAATTACATTAAAATGATACAGTTGCGAGTCAAGGTTTAACATAAATAATAATGATTTTTTTCCCCCTAAGGTCCAGAGGCTAGAAGATGTGAGAAGAAACTGGCTTAGATTTCCATTTGCAATCCCCTCCAACAGACACTTCCCTTTTTTTTCTTTTTAAACCAAGACTGCCCATTCATTTGAACCGAATGTTAATTTTATAGTCCAATTAATGAAAGTGACCTTTTGTGGTGGTGATTAAAGTAAAAAACAGGGAAGACGCAACGAGGAGGCAAACCACTGAGCCACAGAGGGGGCACAGGCTTCGCTCTGTCAGCCCTGTTCTGCCAACAATGCAAATAGCTTTAATTAAAATTCATGATCGTTTGTCACAGCAAAGAAGGACTGTATAATTCCAGCAGGAAAAACTCACAGTACGATTGTTTTTTGCCAAAGAACAATGTAAAAGGAGTAACATCTTTGGTATAGTCTTTAGTACATTTGCAACACAGGAAGAAAACTACAATAGAAGCAGCGGATTAGTGAGCATTTATTTTAACGTTATTAGTGGCAGCAGTGGGAACTTCGCTTTGGTGCGTCAAAGTGCTTTTATGTGAGTCGTAGAGTACTTCTTCAACTTCTGAAGCACTTACTTCAGATTCATCATGAGTTGGTGGGTGACTCAACCGTCAGCGTGGACACAAAGGTGATGAAACCAAAACCTGCTTGTTAAAGAGGAGAAAGCGATAGGGTGCAGCTCTGGATGACTATGCGCCAGCGTACTCCGAAGGGGGTTGACCAAGATCCAAAAAGCCTTTCTCCTCCTCTGTTCAGACCAGACTCACTGTGTATCACGTTACTGTGCGGTGCCTGTGTGCTGCTGGCCTCAGTCTAAGAGTCGAAGAAAGAGGCTAAGAGAGAGGGAGGCCCAGGAGGGACGACTGGATCACAAAAGATTTACTTCACCGCTGTCCGTGAAAGCGTTTTTCTTGTTGTTTTTTTCCTCAAGCAGAACAATGCGGCGCTGAAGAATGAAATGAGGCGAGATATACAGGCAGTTGGAAGGGGGGGTTGATGACGCTCCATAGAAATTTAGAGCTAAAAAAAGAAGGAAGAAGGACCAGGGTATAGGAGTCTCGAGGGGAGTCTCCGGGCGGGCATCAACTTCAAAGCGTTTTGAAATTGAAAAATCAAGAGCTGCTTGGACCAGACGGAAAGGTGGAGAGCACCGAAAAGCCAAAAAAAAGCGCAGAAAGGTGACACTCTCCGGGGATGAGTGGAGTGGAGCATTTGAATTTGAAAGAAACGCCGCAGGAGGAGCAGGTCAGGATTAGCATCTCAGCTAATGCCATTATCTATGTCAATTCCAAAGGGGTACTCCATATAAAAGAGGAAATAAACTGACAAACTATAAGTCGATATATAGACCACGTTTCTAGAGTAAACATTTAACAAAGACTACATTTAAATTGCAGCAACTTAACCCCTGAACTGACCTACAGTCCCCTATACACATGGTTTGTCCAACGTTTTTTAAAGAAGAACAGAGTAACTTGTTTACCTTAATAAATCCTTTCCGTAGTCCCTCTGGGGTCTTTAATCTCCCTTTGGTGTCTCTGGCCAGAAAACCACAATTGCAACTTTCCTGCCTCCGGGTCGGAGCCACCAGTACACACTACGGGCAAGGCTAACTGCGGGCTTGCAAGTTTGAGTAAAAAAATATATCTCCATTGTGTAATTGGATGTACAATATCCCTCACTCCCTTTGTCTTTTCTGTCAGCGTAGTATTTACTCTCACGGACAATTAATGAGTAAAAAAACGCAACATGGTACGCCACCTGCAGTGGCCTCTAGGGGCACGGGTTAATGACTTCTGCTGTATGATTAAAACAGGCAGGTATATACAGGCAGGTATGTACAATAGGCCCAGGGACTGCAGGTGGAAATTAGCACAAGTGCTATAACCTGGTACAATGCATCTCTCCTTTCTGAGGCTAATGTAGATCATAAATAAATAAATGAGAAGTGATTCAAATTTAATGTTAATGCAATTTTTAAAGCCCAAATAATATATTGTAATACCACAAATGCAGACAAAATAAAATCAGCACATACATTTCATTTCTTAAGATTTGCAAACATTTCATCAAACTTTTTGGCATAAACATGGGGTCAATTTAAGCCATAACTGCAGCTGAATATGTTTTAGACCATTTTTCGATGAACTTACGCAGTAAAAATTGTTGAGCAATGTCATAATTTGCCAATAAATTAAGATTTAACGCCAGTTTGAATCCATTTCAATGCTTTTTAATGACAGGCCGTGACTTTAAAATTCATGCATTGACCTGCGAAATCAAAGAAAAACTGAAATGTGACATAACCGTGACCTGAGCCCTTTGCACCCTCTGCAGACCGATCTCATTGTCCTCCATCGTAGCTGCAGCTGCATTTGAGCTTTCATAATGGCGTGAAGACTCCCTGAACGCCCCGCAGTTCTCATCAAGTACAAGCCAAGGCAGTTTCACGCACAGAGGCACTCTTGACATTTATTTTTGGTTTCATTTAAATTTTGCTTGTGCCCTTGTAAATGTTGGCTTTGTCCTCTTCCTCGTTCCATTGCCTTGTGTAGCGAGGGATGCAGATGGTGCAGTGTTCGCCTGCAGATATTAGGAAGCCCAGGAGACCAGGCATAAGAGAGCAGTCCATTTTCCTCTCCACTTTCACTGATATTCAGACGCACACAGGCGAGGACACCGACAGGTACAAGGGTGAGGAGGATTACTTCCAGTGTTCTGGGATGAATGGCCGGATCCTCAGAGCTTTATAACGACCACATGCTTTTCACACAAGGATCTGAACACAAAGGCAGTCTGGGCAAATAACATGCTATGACTGAGATTCTTCACATTATACCACATGCTCTTCGTGGTTTGCAAAAGGTTCTGAGATTCTCAACTTGCCTCAAGCGCCATGGAGAAAAGTGCAGGTTTCTAAACATACCATACCTCCAGCTCAGCTTTAGTCGAGGCCTGCTGTAGCACTAATTATGTGACATTGATTGGTGAAACCCAAGCCACCCAGCTACAAGATGTGCGGGTAAAAGAAGATGGGTAACATGTGGATGTCTTTTTGTAAGGCGAATCAACATAAAAAATAAATTAAAAAAAACATGAATTGAGTGGATTTCTGAACCCTCACTGATTGATTATTATTGTAAATGACCAATGAATATCGGTCCGATATATCGGCGATCTCTGGAAGAAATGTATTATAATTGTTAACCCCCACCTGAACCGAGCACACTTTCTCCAGTTTGGCTTTACCCAAATCTAAAAAGCTTCTGGAAAAAAGCGACAAAAAGTGGTAAAAAAAAATGCAACAAAAAAAAAAAAAACATGTTAGCTGAATTGAGTGGATTTCTGAACCCTCACCGATTGATAATTGTTGTTTACGATTTCCTTTACTAAATTGACAATTGGTCGACTGCAGACACGTTCCCAGCTCCTAGAGGTGGAGGCTGACATGTCGGCTTACTGGCAACAGCTCTGTTGATTATTGGCATGCACTTACCAGTCGCTAATAACCCATTATTCTGGTCAACTTGTGAAAAACAAGTAGACGGAAGACCCAGTCATACGAAATTGAACCGATAATGGGATGATAGATAATGGGATTGACACAGCGCCAAATTCACAGTAAATATAATAGTTCACCAAAAAAAAAGCAAAAATACTCATGTAAATTTGATGATTCACCAGCAGAGACCAGCTACTAATGGGGTTGTTTTTCTCACTTATATTGTTTTGCCAATTGTTTGTTCAAGTGCAACGTTCAAATTTCTAACATTCAATTTCAAACTGGCCTCATGGACCTCCCTACAATACAGTTATGGCTTCATACACAGGGCTGTAGACACAAACGGCCCTACACCCAGGAGCTCCCATGACCCCGCTCTGTCTTACATGCACAGAGGCGCTCAGTCTGGTGCCTTCGCCGGTAACATGCAATTATGTGGCTCTGATGTCATTGATTTTCTGCAGTAGTTGGAAGCTGAGAGATGCAGAGCGATTAGGCAGAGCTGGAAAGTGCCATGTTGTGTGGAATACTAATGCTCTCATTTGTGAAGGGGAGAAAGAGAGGAAGTGTTTTCCATTGCACCTCAAGTAACAACTCTATATTTGCACCTAGAACCGTGCAAAGGATTTTCAGAAAAGGCTGTGAATAAAGAAATGTGCTTCAGTGTTTGTAGCAATGCAAAATGGAAACTTGAAAGACAAAAATGGATGTCACCATTCTGTTCGCACGGCTGTCTACCATTAAGGTTCACTTTTTTGCCTCCCTAGGGCCCTCCATCCTTCAATGCAGCTGGGGTGATCAACTTGTCCACTTAGAAAAATGAAGCGATACAAATGTGTGACATGAATGTACAAAAAAGAGGGGCTGAGGTGGCTGTTGATTCTTCTGCTGCTGAAGAAATTAAAGGTGCGGAGTAGGATGTCGCTTCATGTTAGCCATGGGAACCAGACTCACCACTGTACCAGCGGGCTGCGTCGATTTCATTTCCCACAGCGGTACATACACAAGCAAACAGGAAGCAGAGTCAACCAATCAGCAGAGGCCGGGCGTCTGCCGTTGATGTAGTGTTAATCGCGGTTTTGCGTTAATATTTGCGCAGGATTATGAATCACGAAACTCACCCAACGTCGATGTGTTTTTGGTCATTTACTGCCAATTAGAGACATGCTTTTTCTCTCTCTTGTGTGCCGTTCCTAGATTAACGAATCTGATTGCAAGGGATTGTTTTGATTTTGCGGATACCGCCAACGGGGGCGGGCGGTCCAGGCTGATTCCCCTGTGTATAAAATAAATATAGAGGGGAATGATTCTGGTCTCACCAGGCTAGCTTCATGTGGTTATTATGAAGAAAGGGGAAAAGAGTTTGTGAGCTCGGCTTGAGAGGTGATTGGTAGAAAATCAGGCTGAGATTTGCTGACCGTGACAGACAGATAACAGGTTTTCCATTTGGTAATGACGTTTTTTCAAAAGTTGTCACATACAGTACCTAATTAGGACAAGAACAATAAGCCCTTATCGAGGAGTGACCAGGGTTTAGGGCATCAAAGGGAACGGAGGAAGCCTGATCAGGAGAAAAGTCTTCTATTCTAAACAACCAAGTACAGATGGCTATTTTTGTAAAGCTACAATTGAAGTTTCCTGATGCAAAGTAGCAATCATTTTCGGCTAGCATTGCTGGGCATACACTCTTCATATGATTAGAATCTACTGGTCTGGTCAGGATGGACTTGGATCCACACCAATATCTTTCATTCTGTCCTTACCGGACTTTCTTGAAATTTCGAAATACGAAAACAAAATATATGTATTTATTTTTCACGGTACTCTGGTGGAGAAGATGAAAAGAGAAGCAGGAATATGAAGTAGGAAGTAAGGCTGACTCGGTGAATGACAGGTCCAAATGTGCATTGAAGGCTGCTGACGGGTCCACAGAGGCGAGCCCCAAGTGGACAGAGGCTGGAGAGGCAGGCAGGAAAACAAGCGCAGAGTGAAGGCCGTCATAATGTGTTTGTACACGGAAGGCAATGGGTTTTAGAGCAAATAAGATATCTAATGTTTGGGAGAGAAAATGACAGATGCTCTTGCTGAATGATTGATGGTGCGAACCCAAAGCAAATAATTGGATTTTTGAGAAAGAAGCAGATAAATAAAAGTGCCCCTGTAATACTTAAGCTGTGTATCTGATCAGTAAACCATGAAGTTATTTAGACGCCGCTGATTGCACCTTATTTATTATTATTCGATGTACAGTCATGTACATTATAATGAAAAAATATGCATATCCTAAATTCAACACAAAAGCCAGATAGCACTGACAAAATAACAATAATCTGTTTTTTGTGCTTCACACAACACTGGGCTGTTAGACAACTCACAGTCAGACTTGCCACTTATTCTGTAAATAAGAAACACATGATTTTGACACTCAGGGGAAGCCAAAAATAGTCTTATCCAATATTACACGGTCCTGAATGTCACCAAAAAATTCAGTCATATTCAAACATTAACAGAAGAAGTACTTTTTCCGCTCAAAATGTACCTTATAGACTCCCAAAAGCCTTGACTCCATGTACTGGTCTGACAAACAGTACACAGCTTTTACTCAGTACTTGGAATCACATGAAAATGCTCCAAAGTGGATCCATGGCATGGTACCATGTGGAACCATGCCATGCTGACTGGTGACTGTGGAAACACCCTAAAAGAGTACTTTCAATGTATTTATACTGAATAGAAAAACACCAAATTGTGATTTTACTGAGGTTGATGGGACAAAGAGGAGGAAGAACTTACACAAACTCCACACAGAAAGGCTTCTCCCTGATCAGAAGCTGGGTCCTTCTTGGGAGAGCGTTTGCCACCAGTGTTGCCATAGTTACCTTGGAAAAGTAATCCGATTTCTATTTACTCCTTTGAAAAAACTTACGGTCAGCACACACTACACAATGTTTCCAGTCTTAAACGATCGTATAAAGAATGAGGGGTCCACACTACGCGACTGGGTTTAGTATAATTATAGAACGTCTGGGGGTTCACACATAACGACTGAGAATCGTAAGAGCAAACACGATTCTGTCAAACTGCTTTTTTATAACACAAGCGCGTCTGTCCTCTCTACGGCTTCAAAAACTGACACCAGATCAGAAAATATAGGCCTCTGCTTGTGATTGGTCGACAGTGTCATGTGATCGCTGTCACAACAACGCTGTCCAATGCTGCTGCAGAGGCCACTGCTGCTACGAGCCTTAACTTAGCTATAGTTCTGTCAAAATGGAGATAAACGTCGGCAACACGGAGATGTTTTTCTTTGGATTTAATAAGCAAAGGAGATGAACCATCAGCCGCCAGACGGAGGAGACCTCAGCCGCGAGACATTTCAACCGCACACAGCTGGAAAAGGTGGCTGTCTTGAACTTTTGGTGATATAAAGTTGTGCTGTTTCGTGTGGGGCTCACTGTGACCATGAAATTAGTCGTGTGTGCCGCTGTTTAAACGGAGAAATGAAAAGGGAGGCCCTGCGGTGTTTGTCTGTCTTTATTTCACTCTGTCATTGGCCGCTGCATTCTGTGTTTTCGCTTTGGGGACAGTAAAATCACCCACGTTTCTCCTGTGCGTCCAGAATGGGGCTTAAAAATCAAACATGTTTGATTTCTTGTGACTGAGGCGTCTGACTGCACTGACTGCACTGACACATTACACGATTCCAGTCAAAGACTCAGCGAGACGGAAAATTAGAGCAAAATCGGGCATAAAAGTTGTGTAGTGCTGACCTTTAGTTACTTAAAATCAAGTAATCAGAGAAGTAACTAAGTTGGGTTTACGAGTTACTTTAATAGTTACATTCAGCAGCTGTCGACAACATCTCCACTGCCTCAACACACAACAACCACTCATGCCAAAACTCACTTTACTGGAAGTGAATTTGAACAGTAACGTCAACAATGCTGACACAAACTATAGTGACTGTATTTCCTGCAAGAAAACACATCCCTCTTCTCGCTCCAATGTGAGGAGAAATGGCGCGTTAGATTACTCGTAACTGAAAAAAAGTTACCGGCATGACTGCTTGCTGCTCCTAAAGCTGTGGAATACAGACCAGGCTTACCGTTTTAAGAGAAAGCCTGATTGCAAGAAAGCAAGAAATTTAGCCAAATAACAATCAATACTAAGGATTGAGCGTTTGCAGCACAGACACCGTGTCAATGAACTGTGAGTGCAGCACAGGGACATTAGAAATCTGTGGCTCAAGGTCTAAGTTTAAAGTGAGTAGGTGGAAAAAGTTCCCTTTCTAGAGGCCAAACCAGTACATTTTTAATGAATCCCCAAACTCATATATAACCAAAAACAATGGAAAGAGGCTGATGCTGACGGAGAGCCAGGAAGTCAGGAAGACGATACAATTGGGAAAACGTTGAATTAATTCAGAGGAAGATGGAAATGCATGTTTTTTAATGTGGAGAAGTTACCATGAAGGAGATTTATGGAGACTGACAATGAAGAGGAAGGAAGTGAAGAGAATCTCTGTTTGACAGAATATAAAGGACAGGGGAAAGGATGATTTCAAAGTGTCTTAGAACGAATGAGACAGACACAAAAGCCCTGAGGAGCATGTGCCAATATCTGCTGTAGAACCGAGGTCTCCACTAAACTCTCTGCTTACTGTGAGATAAATTAGAATGAAGAAAAACAAGACAATTTTCAGAGTTATTTTCACTTTTATTTTTAAGCTTGTTATAGGTTCATAAAAGTTACACAGCATTCACAAATCAATTTAAGTTCAGCCCTGTATGATGTTGCAGCTTTTATTGAGTTAAGCTGCTGTTCATGTGGACACGGACGGTGAATAGACTGAGCGAGAGCAATGTTGGAGAGGGGTTAAGTGAAGCAGGTTAAGAGGCAGTGTTAAACCAAGCCTTTAGTGGCTAAAAGAGTCTGATAACAGCGTCCCATCACAAGAGCTGTACCGCGGAGGCATCTTGAGCGTTTTAGCGTGAGAGCCATTGTGAGCATACGAGCGTGACCTGCTAATTTTCAGGAAGCAGCACTACTGCAATCCCGCTGCAGCAATTCCGACGTGGGAAATGAATAGAGTATTAAGAGGAATACACAAGCAGCACATGGGCCTTGAGACACAGTTACATCAGTGATTTTCATTGTCTTCATGACGAGAGAACAGCAGAGTCCGGACTTGGATCATTATTACACGAGAAACAACACAAATCCCAAATCAAATGTGGCTACGTGACATTTCTGCAAACCACCTACTTATGGGATATTATGGATATAGGAACATGCACAGAGAGTCTCTCTGAACATGAGAAAGAGAGGAAGGAAGCAAGCACGATTTTGTGATTTAATGAGTTCACAGGAAGGACTGTATCTTAATTTACAGGTCAAGTGTTTAAACTCTGATGCAAAGGAGATTGTATTATGTTACAGCTCGCATTAATTAACTGCCTCTTTGACAGTCACTATTAAGGCAAGGCAAGGCACGTTTATTTGTAGAGCACAACTCATACACAAGGCAATTCAAAGTGCTTCACAGTTGCATTAAATTACAAGAAAACAGATAAAATCAATCAATAAAACATCAATATAATTTAGTCAATGACAGTAAAAGGCAAGAGTGCAGATAAACTACTTTCAGTTTTCATATGCTCAGGTAAAAAGAGCTGTTTTCAGCCTGGATTTGAACATTGTTAGAGTTGAAGCCTGTCTCACATCCTCATGAAGACTGTTCCAGATTTTAGCTGCATGAAACTGAAACGCAGCCTCACCGTGTTTAGTCCTGACTCTGGGAACCACCAGGAGACCCCTCCCTGAAGTTCTCAGGGCCCGAGATGGTTCATACGGCTCTAACATGTCAGAGATGTACTTTGGTGCTAAACCATGAAAAGACTTGTACACAAGCGGAGCTGTTTTAAATTCTATTCTCTGAGTGACAGGAAGCCAGTGCAGAGACCGGAGCACTGGACTAATGTGGTCGTATTTCCTGGTTCTTGTCAGGACTCGAGCAGCAGCGTTCTGGATGTACTGCAGCTCTAACAGCTCGATTAGAAAGGCCAGTGAGCAACCGTTACAGTAGTCTAACCTGCTGGAGATGAGTGGTCCAGGTAACTGTTTAAATATTAAGGGTAAAGGCTGTTGCTTGTCTAATATAGCTAACATGACCACTACTTTACAGTATGTCCTCTTTAAATAGGATCTTGCCAATATTATTACAAAGTGACCAACTAAACTAAGATTATTCAGTATTTAGTGTGTTGTGTTCCAAAAGAAGCTAATTCAACCTGAAAAGACTCACAGAAACAGAGTGGCGCTAGGAAAGTTTGATAGGAAATGAATCATGATTGACTGGATTAACAATATGAAATACACGGCAATTATGAATGATTGAGTGTTCCCCCGGAGTCTGGACACTGGAGGTGGTGGAGGATGATTTGTGATCACTACACCTAAAGAGAGAACAAACTTCCCAACAAGGACAATTCATTTGCTTAACTGCAGCTCTAGGGTTGTCTTAGCTCGATTCGATTTAGCTGATGCAAAAAAATAAAAAGGGAACAATAAAATGCGCTTCTACTTTTTGTGCACTGACAGCGGCACCACTTGGACTGCAATAGAGTCTGTCCGCCCACACTTAATTCTCAACTAATTCAATTCAGCGCAATTAAAGCCCAACACGGAATAGTTGGTCGGAAAGGTGCACACAGCCTTGATCTGCTGCCATCATCACCCCAGAGAGACTTCCCCAGCCAAGTGTCTTCAATCCTGCTGACAACGCACGCCACCAAGACAAGCAACCCACTGCCTCTCTCGCTCCCCCCTGGACCCGAATTAGAAAATAAGCAATGCAGAGAAAACAAATAGCACAGTCGATAAGACGCGCTGGTTTGATACACACAGACGTTTGTTCACTCAGCACTTTGAATCAAACCATTAGCTGGTCAATCAGCCAGGCCCCACCAGGGAGAGGCAGCTAATTAACGGAGGGGAGCAAACGCCAAGCCTCGCGTTTTATCAAGGATTCTGGGGTTTCACAAATGCCAAATGTGGCCTCCCTTTGACTGACTCCCCAGTTTGAACTGTTTGGGAAAAACACCAAGAGAGATGGGCGAATTAAAACGACGCCATCATTTTTATTTGATCAACTTTTTGTTTAAAGGGGTTTCATGGAATAGCTGTTGATGTTATCTCAGAGCAACAGCCTACTCTATAGAGTGCGCTCACACGTTTTCATCCGAACTGTGCCATGCTCAGGCTGGATAAGGGAGCGGGGCACACAGACAAATATGAAATATTTATTTGGACCGCCTTTACAGCGCACGTTCACTGTGGCATTAAATTAAACTTCTGCAATGTCAAAAGATCCAGTGTCGCATTCATTTTTTCAGCAAGAGCTTGCATTGATGATGGGAGAGTGTGACCGCTGCGCAAAGCCTTCTCCAGCACGTTCCAGAATTATTCTCAATGGGGTTAAGATCTGGACTCTGTGGTGGCCAATCCAAGTGTGAAAATGATGTCTCGTGCTCCCAGATCAGAACAGTTTGTGAACCTCTTAACCGCCCACCTGAATCGGGCACACTTTCCCCAGTTCGGCATTACCCAAATCTGACAGCTTCTTGAAAAAAAGCGTCAACGTAGCGACAAAACAGTGGATGAAAAGGCACATTTGACAAAAAAAGGAACAAAAACGCGCCAGAAAAAGCAACAATGACAACATTATAAAAGTCACTAAGCGCAACATAGAAGTGACGAAAACGTGACGCAAAAACAGGGAGAGTTTCGGTTTCTTTCGTAACAAAAAAGTGAGAAAAAAACAACAAAACAGCAACAAAAGAGCGACAAAAACGTGCCAGTAAAGCACCCCCCGTCCCACTAAACAAAGGACAACAGTTTAGAGAGCAGCACTAAACCAGATAAATGTTAACAAAATGACAGTGAAAGCCTTTAAGCTTTGAACACAGTCGGTAACCTAATGATCACATGGAAGTGTGGTCTTATCTGGGGAAAATCCTGGATGAAATGGTGGCGCAGTGCAGTAGGTCGGCCCCACCTCAGAGAGCAGGGATCAGCTCTATCCCGCACAGGATCCATATGGCACTCAGCCAGGACCACAGAGCAAGCGAATCACTAACTGTGCCCGGGTCAAACGCTCGGATATTTATGGAAAGATAGAGATGAAGCCGGTGTTATAGAAAAGGAAATATTAAGATAGCAGGTATGTGCCGTTTTGTGCTCGATGTAACAGTGGGCAGATGTAATTGTGTATTCAACTGCACTTCCACATTGCATTGTAATAACAGAAATGGAAACAATGAACTCAAACTCATTTTGCTCCTTTGTAAAACAATTTTGATTTACAATGGGCAGCATTTCACATTCGGTACAAGATTAATACTAGTTTGATACGGCGCTGCTCTCGCGAACAGAGTCGGATCTGAATCATTATCTTATGACTAAATGTCATCCGAGCAGTCAGCCGTGTGGGCTCTCGCAGCTCGCGGATAATTTGATTGACATTTGGAACATTATGAACTTCTCCAGTCACCGTCAACATGAAATGATTAAGTTAATAATGGACACTCGGTTCTTTTTACGTCATGCCAAATGTAGTTATTTGTAGCTTGATATAGGGCAAGTCTAGTCAAGCAAACATTTGATTCAAAGTCCCGAATGAATAGGCCATTCACAGCCACTGGATAACACCATGAAGCAACAACCAATTTGGAAATAATAGTGACAGTGGAAAAAGAGTACTCAAACAAGCTAGAATGGCTAAAAACACGACTCCAAGTATGTTTCACGGTAAAAAGCTCTAAAATATATATGTCGTTTTGGATAAAATAAACTTATCTGGATGTTATTTGCTATTACAATATCTTCAGTGACTCAGTTCCCCAGAGACAACCAATCTTGCTATAGCTCTCCTGTTCTATTCATTAGAACTATGGCAATTATCATGTGACATCATGCCTGGTCTTCATCATTACAGTTGAGATGATGGAAAACAAAACAGCCCCCAATGGCTCCTCAGCATCTTTACAACCCCCTAGCCATGAACTGGCTCTAATGTAAAACATTTTTGTCATAGCTAAACTATTCATTCTTTCAGTAATGTTTAATCTTCTTCCCCCTGTTATACTTAGCTGCATAATTTCCCTGCTGAAGTTCAACAAGCATTAAGTCTGCATTCATAATATCCTAATACATTTGTCTTGTTTTGTCTCTCCAGGTTGAAACTGCGTTCATTGCTCGAATTCAAGTGCTTCTGTTTTGTGTTGAACTCATGATAAAGTATGAATTGCAGATGAGTGAATAGATTTGCAGAATGGGTTTGAATCCAAAACACATTTATACACTATTATGCGCTGACCTTTTGTCTGAATGAAGCTAACAAAGAAGCAGCCATTTTAAACATTAAAAAAGTGGCTTGTGAAACAATTATTCTATTTTGTGGTTTGACAGGGAGAGGGTGTTTTTTTATTTATTTATTTATTTATTTGAGCAGTTTGTCTGCTCAAAGGGAGTGGGCCGAAGCCAAAGGCTTATAAGCGCCTTTGGCTTCGGGTGTGCGAAAGTGCTGCATTAAGAAAATGTATTTAACATTTTCTTAATGCATTAAGAAAATGTATTTAAAAAAGACTCAAAGAGAAAATCCCTTGTTCTGTTTCACTCTGCCCTTGCTCAGTCATTTGAAAACAGCTTCAGTACCTAAAGTGTGGTTGGTTTCATTCATATCGACTATGTTTGAGCGATCCTGCGTATTCACCCACATGTCTTTGTGCTCATTTGTTTTTGTTAGTTTTAAATCCTCACAGCCGTCAAGTTATCAAGGAAATAGGACCCCACCAAAATGCAAAGCAGCCAAAATACACATTTAGCAAAATTAAATTTACAGGAGCAAGACAAAAAAAAAAGTGAGCACTGACACAGTGACAAACAAAGACAAGGGAAAACACAGGGGTCTGAATACACTAGGAACTGGTGTATTCAACACAGGGGAAGTAAAAGGAAAACCACAAGGGCAACATATCAAAATAAAACACCATGGACATTAATAGACACTAGAAGAAGAACACTTAGCCAAACCAAGGGGAAACAGAACAGACCTCCTCTGTTATAGCAGAAGTTTTTTTTAATTACAAATAAAATGTAATAAAATGAGTGCATGCTTTACAACTATAGCGTCTGAAGAAGAGGCATGACAAAAGGACTTGTATTTCTCTATATTCATATATGACGTTTATTCAACAAAATGGATTTCTACAAGTTTGCATTAGGATATTCAATATATATCAAAGCAGCTATGAATGTCTGTGGGTGAGTCTGTTAAAAGGAGAAAGAGTTGAGAACTTGGCTCCTCCATTAGTGCCGCTCATGCTTTTAAGGCTTTCAGCAAAACGCAGTGTGCTTGCACTCACAGACCAGAGTAAGACTCCCTCAACCACCTGCTGCACTGAAGACGGCCTGTGCAGGGGTGAAAATAAAGATGTCCATACAGTGTACTATGGTTGTCTTTCAATTTGAAACCCTGTGTAGATATATTAATAAAACATAATAATAAAGTAAAATGTGTTCCGCCTATTTTACAATACAATATTTAGTCAAATGTTCAACTTGTTCCCAAATCACACACAGGTCACACATTCTAGTATTTCGTTGGACTGCCTTAAGATTTAATTATGGCACGCATTCACTGAGGCATCCTTTCCAAAAGCTCCTGTCTTTCATTATTTTTCACCAAGATCTTTTTTACTATTATTATTATTATTATATTAGTATTAGTATTATAGGGATTCAAATCTGGACTCTGTAGTGGCCAATCCATGTGTGAAAATTATACCTCCTGCTCCCTGAAGTAGTCTTTCATAATGTGATCCCAGTTAATCCTGGCATTGTCATCTTGGAATATGCCAGAGCCATCAGTGAAGAAAACATCAGTATACTCAAGCTGTAAATTTAAGAAAGAAAGAAAGAAAGATTGTCACTCGTCTCACTGTCATACAATGTTTAGTGAAATATTCTGCATTCAAAAACCCCCTAAAACAGTAGTATATTTATTATAGGCTTTTGTTTAAATAATGTGTTATTTTCTGTACTTTTTGTGATGGTCAATCAGAGAAAATCCCTCTCACTGCTTAACTCGCCAAATAAACTTTATTAGAACATCACATCAAGGTTTTGGAGCTGAAGGATTCATCAAGCCAATATTCAGCCCGCAGCGCCGAGACGTTGATAGGATGTTTTAATAAAGTTTATTTTGCAAGTTATAAGTGTGAGGAATTTTCTCTGACTGATGAAGATTGGGTTATTCCCTCATTCCCTTCACGCACCTGCAGTGTTTAATGTGCAAAGTCAATTTTTCTGATAATAAAACAGTCTCCAACTAATTTAAGTAGTAGTATTAGATAGTAGCGTTTATTATTCCGGTGACAGAACTTTCACACAGGAAATGCCTCTTTAATGAAAGGCTTTTACCGAGGCATTTAGAAATTAGTTATTAGCATTATTAGCACTAATCAGACGCCACATGGAAACGGCGCAGCCTTTTAGTGACTTGGCCAGCCTCCTCCTTGTTTTGTTCTTCCCAATGGATTCAGTAATTGCATGTGACGGAGTAGACAGGAGCTCCGTCTGCCTCGGAGTTCATTTACCTGCCATTATCAGGCCCATCGGCGAGCCCGCAGTGAGCAGAGCAACACGCAGCCATGCATGTTATAATCGCCACGCTAAAGCATCTGGGAGGCTTTACAGGTGGAACCCGCCTCCCTCTCTACTCTTTCTCTCTCCCTCTTTCCCTATTTCCCCTTATTTGTATGCAGCGTTATGCAGTGGGATCATGAAAGGCTTACATGCTGAAGAATCCATCTACTTTCCTCATAATCTCAACTTCACTGGCGTTACACGACCATTTCACCCTCCGAAGCAGAAGATTGCCTGCTCTGTCGGCCTCCTGCCCGTTCACTTTCTCATTCTTTGTTGAAATACTGTTCTCTTTCTTCTGCTATGATTGCTTTCATCTTCCGTGAGTTTCTGGACTTTGCTCATTGCACCTGCAGGAGTCCATTCTTCTCCGTCCCATTTGACTGGATTGGTCTGCAAAAGTTTTCAAAGGCTAAGCAGGAATGATTACATTTAGTTTTCAATACGTTTGAATAAGTTGAGCTGCATGGCGTGTCCTCAAAACCAATGAGTTGACACACGGTGACATTGGGACATCGGTTCCCTGTAGTGACAAGAAGAGCAATCACAGAGATCTGCAAAGATTTTTAACACCAGATGCTCTTCCTGTGTTAGAGCTTTGGTTGGTTGGTTGGTTGGTTAAGGTGCTTTGTTTGTCATTATACAAATAATGACAAATGACACCAGGCCAATGGATGCACATTTTAACCTGGATGGCAGAAAACTTACTCCAGAATGACTAAAACTGAAGTTTTAGTCATCGGTCCTGAGGCCCAGAGACAGAAACCTTTACCCAAACTACAGTTAATCCTTCCTCACAGATGAAGAACTGTGTGATTTTTGACTTTAATTCCACACATTAAGAATATCACAAAGATAGGTTTTACCATCTAAAGAACATACCCAGAACCCGCCCCATTCTCTCTCGGGCCAACACGGAGACGCTAATGCATGCTTTTATCACCAGTCGTATTGACTATTGTAATGCCCTGCTTTCTGGTCTTCCCAAAAAGAGTATCTCAGGTTTACAACTTTTACAAAATTCAGCAGCTCGTGTCCTGACGAAGACCAGGAGGCGGGACCACATTACACCGGTTTTAGAGTCGCTGCATTGGCTCCCCGTGTGTTTCAGGATCGATTTTAAAGTTATTTTAATGTTTTTTAAATGTCTTAATGGTCTTGGTCCTGCTTATTGTGGCATTACCAGTTTTATTAACTGTAATTTTAGATAATTATATTAAATGTATGCATTTTAAATATCAAACCAGTCAGCAGATCGCGCCACCACTCAAAATTAAGTATGCAAGCCCACCCTTGTTCACTCGTACTTCCTGTCTCCTCACTGGTGTCTTCCGGCCTGGCAGGGCTGAGGCCAGGTGTTCGATGGGTCCAGGTAGCTATCTCTCGTTTATTCCACATGCTTGGTTTTGTTTATCACTAACGCGGGGTTTATTTTAGCGTCTCGGGTAGTAGAGAGCCTCAACGCGCGCCACTCCATGGCGTCCATTGCTCTCTCTCTCGGCGTGTGGTGGTTTGGGGTCTGCTGGGGTCTTCGCGTAACCGGGGCTATCGAAGCACCAAGAGGGGCTAGATGTAGGTGTGAGACGAGGGACCTTGCCTCGTGGTTAGTCTAAGCAGGGGACTGATGGAAAGCTAACCTCTTTATTTATGTTCAGGTGGGCCTGATGCTGCTGTCTTGCTTTCCCCTGTCTTGCTTCTTCCTTATTTTGTTTTGTATAAACTAAAAAGCTAATGGAAAACAAACAAGCGTAAACTGTAAACCAACTGAAAGCTCTGTGAACCAAATGTTATTAACGCTGTGAAATGAACTGAAACGTTTGTGCTAAAGTAAAGTACGAACAGGACAAACGTAAATCATAGAAATAAACTAAAATGATATGTACAAGGAACATGCTGCTTCTGTCCTTATGGTCGAACCTGTGTGCCTTAAAGCACATTTTGCCAGTTTTACTGGATGGCGTTGTCAGGCTTTTTTATTTATGTGGTTTAACATACCACTCGTCATGTCACATTATCTTTCAGAACTGCTTTGACCTTATGAACCTTCACGGCCCCTTCGCTCCTCCGGCAGGGGTCTCCTAGTAATTCCTAAAGTCAACAGGAAGACTCACGGTGAGGCGTCTTTCCAATATTACGGCCCTCGCCTCTGGAACGACCGGCCGGAGGAGCTCAGGACCACAGAGAACGTTCATGTTTTTAAGAGCAGGCTCAAGACCCACCTTTTAAGCTTAGCTTTTAACCAGGTAATAATCGAACACAGGTTGGGTGGTTGATGATTTTTTTGTTGGTTGTGTATTGCATGGCCGCTGTGGCAACAATAACAGGACAGAATAAATAACAAGTCAAATAATAAAGAAACTGTCCAAATGTAACCTATAAAGCGCAATAGTAATACAAACCATTATTCTTATTATTTCACAGGAGGTTAGGCGGAATGGTGGCTGAGTGGTTTGCATTCTTGCCTCACAGCCGTGTGGGCCTTTCTGTGTTGGAGTGCAATGGCGGTGAGGTTAATCTACCTGTTGGTGACTCTTAACCATGAACCTGATTCAATATCTGGAGATGGGTCCCCGGGCGCTGCACTGCAGCAGCCCAATCTTTCTGACATATTGCCCCAGAGGAATGATGGGTTAATACAACTTCAAGAATTTCACTTGATAGCTCAGTTTTGGCATGAACAATGTTTTGATAATTACAGCTGGAGTAACTTCACTGTCTTGTTTAGTGTGTAGCCTGACAGACGCGCTACTCAGATTAAGGAGACACATATACTAAGTAGATAAGCTAAGGTAAGGGTGATTTGTCACTGATCTTTATTGGACCAAACACATCTGCAGCAAGTGGGAAAGCGAGAAGAGTGATTATAAAATTAAAGGTCAACAAATTAAAATGTTACTCATATTTTTTTCTGGTTATGTTCATTTATCTTAATCTAAATAATCAAATTTAAGAATTCAATATTATCATGGGATTCATGCGTTTTGGCCACAAAATACAAATATAATGTCTTTGGTTGGGGACAAGACGCCAAATCAGGGTTCACAGTGACATCTGTTCACAACTATCTGTGAAAACGTTTTTGAGGAAACACAACTTTGAATTGTTCAATCAACAAATTGCCACAGTGCACCTAGTGCAAAGTCTATATATATATATATATATATATATATATATATATATATACTGTGTATATATATATATTTATGTTATGAATCCTGAGAGCTTCAGTCACTGAAGTGTTTGTCAGCAATAGCCTTCGAGCTAGTTTCATTAGAGGCGCCTCCTAAGAAATTGTGTCTGGCTCTGTGGATGCTTTTAAGATAATAAAATCACGAAATGCTGAACAAAACATCACAAACTGTAGACTTTTCACCTTGCTCAAATATACTTCAAAATAATAATAGGTGCTCTTCCTAATATTGTCAGAGAGCCTTAATGCACTGTTCCCGTTGATTTAGAAATGCAATGCTTTTAAACTTTTGGTATTAACAGATCAGACTGAGGATACAAAATATATTTTTCATCAGTCCCATGAAGGGCATTTATTCTGCAATTTTAAATCAAGCAGGTTCTAAGGTTGTTATAAATCATGAAAAACTGCAGTGAAACTTTTTTTCTCCTGAGCTCAAACAGGATGTAGATCTGGGGGCTTTTGAACCAACTCTGCATTAATGTTTGAGATTGCACTGTAATGCACTGCCTTTGTATAATGTCTTTATTAACGTTATTGTAATTGTATTTATTATTGTAATTGTATTATACATGGGCTCGTCATATAATTAGAATATCATGAAAAGTGCATTCACTTCTGTTATTCAACTTAAACTGTGAAACTAATATATGATATAGACTCATGACATGCAAAGTGACATATGCCAAGCCTTTATTTGTTATAATTTTGATGATCAAGGCTCGGCTTGTAAAAACCCCAAATTAAAAATCTCAGACAATTTGAATATTTTGAAAATGGACTGTAAACCATAATCATCAAAATTATAACAAATAAAGGCTTGGCATATGTTACTTTGCATGTAATGAGTCTATATCATATATTAGTTTCACATTTTAAGTTGAATTACAGAAATAAATGAACTTTTTCTTCATATTCTATAAGACGAGCACCTGTAAGTCAGTAGTTTGTTTGTGTCTACTTACACGTTTACATGTTTCAGCTGCTATCTGTGGCTGAAACATGTAAATAAAGAAGATCTCTAACCCTCCTGTTTTGAGTTAATTAACTTTTAAAGTTATATTTTCTTTTTGTATTTCTAGAGAAGGACATTGCAAATTAGCCTTGGCTATAAATGTTCTAGTAGGTTACATGTTAACTGTACATACTTGTCCCAATCAAATAAATGACTGAATAAAAATAAATACCAGTAATGGCCATTTTTTGTTTAGATTCAGGTATTACTGCATGCTATACTGATGCTGTAACTTCTATTAGTACGTGTCTTTAAGCAGCAGGCGCTGGATTTAAACTGAACTGTACTACTAAAAGATCAAACACTAAATCAACCCAGTACAGATGAAGGCTTGAGAATGATGAAATGATGAGGGCTTACACACTAACATGTTTTTACCACTATCATTTTGTCTTTGGCTTGTCTTGTAAAACGTGTGTAAAAGTTTCCAAACATCTGTCGGTCAGACAGTTAAGACAAAAGTTGGCAAAGAAAGTCATTTTGTGTTAATTGCAGTTTGTTCAAAGTTTATTTTGTCCACCACTACTTTCTCTTCTGATCCATTACTTATGCCAAATGTTAGCAGGCAGTCCATGTCTAAAACTCTCGGCTGTTTCTCTACCAGCTTTCGGCGTCTTCGCAGAGGCCGTGAACCCCGGTGTAAAAGGCGCCTCGTTTCAACCATCATATCAAACCACTTATTCGAATCAAAAACTGCTAGCTCTCGCTGAAAAATGCACCACGGCTAATTGGCTAAAGCCGTGCTGGGCAGAGCTACCACTGAAGCACTAGACTCACAGTAAGAGGTCAGTGGGTAATATACACTGACGTGCAAAACAGGCAGTATTCCTTCAAAGTCCGCTGCTAACTGCGTGTATTAAAAAGGCTGTGAGTGCTGAGACAAAAAGAGAATAGGAATCTGCATGGCATAAAACAGAAAGGCTGATCAATGGGCCGCAGTCACCTCGTTAATAAAGAGAAGCTTTTATTAGGCGCAGAGCTTTGCAATATTTATACCATGAATATTTCAGATTCAGCAGCAGCGCAGACTCACCACGCACGGGGCTTAATGTAGAAAGAGAGAGAGAGAAGTCTCCACTCAGAGGGGAGTGAAAATACAGAGCTTTATTTCTGTGGGAGACATTAAAAGTAAAGGTCTTTCTTAACTGCTGTAGCTACAGTGTTGATGTCAGATTTAAGCAGCAGCATCGCAACACCATGGCAACAGAAACCAAATGAATGCCAAGTACCTCAATGCTGAAATAAGCAATAGTTTTTTTAATTTATTTTTTTATCAAACTTGCTTCAATGATGACTTGGCAGCATGGTGGCACAGTGGTCGCATCACGGCATAAAAAACGTTCCAGGTTCAGCTCCCATTTGTGTGTCGTTTGCATGTCCTCCCCATTTCTGCATAGGTTTCCTCTGGGTGGTGTGTTTTTCCCCATACATTACCGAAAGGGGGACTTTACTGGGGTCACATAATGGCCTCATGTAAAGTAATTAAAATATAACCTTAAAAGGAACGGCTGAATAGGGTTCAGGATCGTGATGTCATATCGCTAGAAATCATGGGATTTGCAGCAATAATATACTAATGGAGATTTTAAAGATAAAATACTGGAGTTATTGTTCACAATAAAACACTCAGACACTTATTTACCATTAATGACTCAGCAGCTAACGGAGCTGATCCACGACTTTTTTCGTCACTTTTCATACTGTTTTAGCTACTGTTAGCCTATGGGAAATGTTTGCTAACAGCTGCAAACATGGCGGATCTCCATGGTAACAGTGGATTTTCTCGAACTCTATAAAAATTCTGCTCTGATTTGCTACAGCTTTCCACTTGTTATAGTTTCGGTTCAATCGATCGGTTTATTGTGCATCGCCCAGAGACTCACAGGGCTGGACTCATTTTTGTGGTTTGATCAAACAGAATATCAAATCATGGACAGCAAATTAAGTCTCCAACACGCTAAATAAGTGGACACATAAACATGATTCCGGACAATCTTTTAAAAGTAAGAAGAAGAGAAACCTCGGAAAGAGACTGGACGGCTGAAAGCTTACACAAACATCTGGTAGAAAATCAAATCGAAGCAGAAGTCTCTCTCATGGACAGAATATACTGTGCCAGACCAGTCTCCATGTGGCGAAGGCTCTTTCATTTTGTAAACACTTCCCCCATGCGTGGCTCATATTTAAAATATACTGTATGAGGCCGAAGTCCTAAAACACAATGATGAAACACCATGATGTAACAGAAGGATTCCCTTTGTGGGCAGCACTAGTGCATTTACTGATGTAACGCAGCTGAAGAGACGTCTTCAAATACATTTTTAACAATAATTGATAACGGAAATGCCCGACTATACAGTTGGAGAGTGGAGAAGCAGACTGCAGCGCTCCAAAACCTGGCTATTAAAGTTATAAGACCATGCTACCTATATAAACGTAGAGTTTACTTTTATAGGATTCAAATTGAAATGAGCCCAAGCACAAACACGAGTGGCTTTGACTGCGAGATTCCTTAATTATAATGTGAGGTGGCACTTTTATGGACTGACTAAAGAGCTCACTGAACCGAATCCATGTGGAAAATTGCAGCGCATTAACATAAAAGAGCATTAGTTAAAGGGGCTTTTGTCTTATAGCCGGAGATTTAGGGAGATCCAGCGCGGGCCGTGGGGAGGCTCGACTTCATCCAACATAAAGCAGGTCAAATTTGAATGCACAGCGCCGCACGAAGTTTAATTTGCCATTTCACACTATAAAGAAAGGAGTCCCAGTGAGGGAGAGGTGTGACAGTGCAGGTTCTTTAATGAAACTGAATGGTCCAATTAAAATCTTTCAACGTTCACTCACTCAGCAGATTTGCATATCACTGAGCAGGCGTCAGGATGTTCACACGCCAGTGCACTTCACCTTTTAACTGTAAAGGAGGTCAGATTTGGCTGTTTTAAAAGGGACACAAAGACCATAAAAAGAAATTATTTTTGGACAAGGATCATCAGTGATTCTCGAAATGCGGTTCCTGTCCCTCTGGTGCAATGCAGGTATAATTTGGTGGTATTTTAATTTAGTTCTTTTCAGTTTCATTCAGGTTTGTTCTGGTTTGCACCTGCTTTACACCCAGGGTATTATTGAGTTAGTCCAATTTTTTTTTTTTTTTTTTTTTTTTAATGTCCTTTATTATTTTAAAATATATGCAGAAATATAACAATTTAATTTAAAATACACATTTAGATTCCGTGGCCATAAGACCGTTGGAAGAGTTAAAAGAGAAAAAGAAAAAGAAAAGGTCCTAACAAAATGGAAAATTCACAAACTGTTCGTTGCTGAAGTTGCTTGTCAGGTACCCCTTAAATTCCCCCATAGACCCGTGCTGAGTGACACAGTCATAGTCCAGGACGTTAAGCATTTGTATAGCCAAAACAAAGCACGACCTCCGCACTATATCCGCCATAGGCAGCGTCCCATCAGGCAGCACATAGTTCGGTCGGCGCACATTATAAGGTAGAACCTTTTGTGTAGGACGGTATTGGTCCGAAGCTTTGGGTGAAAGCCCATTGTACATTTTATAAGCAAAACATGACAGCGCAAAATTGCGTCTTGTTTGCAGTGTGATCAAACCCAGCCTTCGATAGTGCTCAGGTGCTATTTCTGCACGGTATGGCAGCTGGAGAATTATTCGCATACATCTCCGCTGTAGGCTTTCTAAACAATTCACCAATGTTTTTGCAATACCACATAGCAACACTGAGCAGTACTCCAATCGAGATCTGATGTAGGCCTTGTATATACGCAGCAGTAGTTCGTTGCTTCTCGGTGGCAACTTTGTCTTAAGAAGTCTCAGAACAAAAATTTCTTTACGAGCTGCTTTGCAAGTCTCCTCGATGTGACGCTTAAATTTGAGGTCACACGTAAGAATGACCCCCAGATGTTTTGTCTCATTTGAGAAGGGAATGGTCTGACCCTCAAACACAACCTGGTTGTTTAAGCGACTGGCATATTGCTTTGTGAAGCACAGACACACTGTCTTAGAAGCATTAAACTTCATGCCCCAGGTTTTGGTCCAACGGCTAGCAGTAGCCAACGCATAATTCAGACCAGCAATAGCTAAAGCTGGATATGCACTGGAAACTGTGATTATTGTGTCGTCTGCATATGCTGCTGGAATAATATTAATACTTTGAGGCAATAACACAGAACAGTCTTCCAAAACAGTCAGTAGGTCATTTAAGAATAATATAAACAGAGTTGGAGCAATCACACTTCCCTGGGGTACTCCGGATTGCACTGGTAAGGGTGAAGAAAAGGAATGCCCTATTCGTGTCTGCTGAAAACGATTACTTAAATAATCACGAATCCAGGCCAGCATTTTACCATGGATGCCAAATGCTGGGAGTTTTTGCAGAATGGCATTATGCGGTACTGCTGTGAATGCATTGCTGAGGTCCAAGAATGCTGCTACACATGTTTCCTTTTGGTCTACAGCCTTTACCCAGGTATGATAGTCCAGTGAGAATTGATCCAGTGTAGAATGTTTGGGTAAAAATCCAAACTGATTTTTAGAAATCAACACATTTTCCAATAAAAATGTCATCAGCCTGTCATTTACAATACTCTCAAGAATTTTCCCAACACAGGAAGTTAGTGATATTGGTCTGTAGCTTGCTGGATCTGCCCGATCTCCTTTGTGCTTATAAACCGGTGTCACATAGGCCGATTTCCATATCTGAGGTATTTTAGAATTGCTGATGGACAATTTAAAGAGGTAAGTCAGCACAGGTGTAAGTTCAAGAGCACAATTTCTCAGAAATACATTTGGTATGCCGTCAGGGCCGCTGGCTTTTGAGACATCAAGTTTACACAATTTACGGTACACGCTTAATTAAAGTACGTTTTAATTGTACCTTGTTTATACTGGAAACTTGACATAATGCGATGGTACTTGTTAAGAAAAAATATTTGACAACCACTAGCTCCCTGTTTAATTCTGCTTGACGCCTGCTTGATCACTTTCATGTTCATTTCTGCAAGTGTTAAGTTGCCAATGACAGCGATAATTAGGTATTATATTCTGTCATACCCTTCGGCGCTCGGTTTAATCCATTCAAAAGACGTTGACGTCTAATCCTGCTTAGTACAGCTGCGCAAAGTTTGTCAAAGTTTCAAATGCAGAGGTTTTACATAAATAACAAGCGCCAACAAACACCTGCTAAAAGAAACTGGTTCAGGTTCAGAATGATGCTGAAATCAAAATGATTTTCAAAATCAACACAAATACAAATACATGTAATAAATAATATTATTTTGTAAACAGTACACATTTTTGTTATTAATGAACCAAGGTCACAGTCGACTGAAGCAGTAATTTACTCAAGTTGGATGCATCCAGAAGAGCTGGAGTGCAGATACAGTGGGACAGTCTATGCCCAAAAATACTGGTGCTGCTTTACAGGTGGTTATTTGGAGGCGATCTTGAATGCCTTTACCTGTATTTGAAGTATCATTTTCTCCAGCAAACACTTAAGTGTTTTGACAACTGCAACTCACTTTGAAATAATTTTACTCAAGTACAAGTAAAACGTAGTGACCCAAAAATGTTGTAATAAACTTAATAATGTGAAAATCCCGAATATTTCAATAAAACAACATTAAAATGCATTATAATATATATTTCTGAAGAGAAAGGGGCTCGTAGCACGAACTACATATGTTTTAGGTCAACATGAACTAACTAACCCAACTCCTGAGCGTAATTTAGATTTAATTTACAATACTAGAGTACTAAGCGCACTGAGTGGCCTTGTGTACGAAATGCGCGGTATAAATAAAGTGGCCTTGCCTTATAATGAAAAATGGACCACTTACTAACTTACTTACTTACTTACGTAAAGCTGTTTGTAACTTAAAATGTACTCACAGTTGCACAACTATTTATTTACTCCAGTAGTAAAGATAACTTCATTACAATATTACTCAAGTAGAAGTAAAAAGTACTAAATGATATAACCACTCTAATAAGTACAGTTTCTTCAAAAAGTACTTGCACTTGAGTAAATGTAACTGAGTACTACCCGCCCCTGCTTATGTTTGGAGTAACATTTGACCAGGTGGAGCTGTATTCAAGTTGTATGGCGACTCTGTTTCAACTTTAGTTTGACGAGTTTTATACTAACCAAATAAGCTCTACTGAAGCTCCCTCATCTGTATTCACCTCCTCACTCGCCCACTTTCTCCTTCCCTCCTCATATCGCTGAGGACATTTGGACAACCTGCCGCAGCTCCAGTCTCCGCTCACAGCCCCGGCACTTAAGGACCCTCCGCTGTTTAAGGCACAAACGGACGCCTCTCTCCAACTTTATCCCATTCCCCTTCGTTAATCTCCCTCTCTCCTGCCTCCTACTTCCTCATTTGCCTCCTTGCTGCCTTCACCTGTCTCACTGGAGCATTTCTGGCCTGTTTGGCTATGCATCATCAGGTGCACATTTAAGGATGAGAGAGAATTGATTGTTCCTGCCTTGCCTTCATCTGCACTTGGCTCATGCTCACATCCCTCATTCTCTCCCCAGTGTGGAAAAGAAGACGCGCTTTTCACTTTTTTGTGTTAATCTGTCTCCTTTCCCAGAATTCCCTGGGGCGTGACAGTCAGCCCTGACATCTGCGACACCCTTCGCGGTCGTCGCCCCGAGAAACGAGCCAAAAGGAGCCGACGCAGTCGACTGTGTGTCATTACAGCTTATCAGCATAAACTGCCACATTTGTGATGTGCATGAATTTGGAAAGTTAAGTGTTCATATTTTGATTAGCATTCAGGCAATGGAACAGATACTTGGAAAGAAAGATTTCAGGCAAACATGTTGTTGTGTTATTGTGTCAATTTACTTACGATTTATATTAAACTTTTACCAATTAAGGCAAAATACATTACACCAGCCAGTACATGTCAATTCTGAATTGTTGCAGACTCAAGTTTTTACAAGGAGAGAGCTGCAAACTCACAGTACATGCAGCTTAAGTATTTACACATGGATTTCCATAAATCACAAATGTTTTTCTTTGTATAGTGCGCACAAAAGGCTTCACATTGTTCAGCATGTGTAGTATGTTTTCACTGTATTTCAAATACCATCATTGCATCCATGGGCATAGTGTAGCACAACATTCTGGGCCCCATAGGAACAAAACATGTTACGAAACAAAAATATATTGCAGTTTATTGGAAAATATCATGCATTATATTTAACAATATATTATCATATATGATATTTAGTATTTATATTTTCCAGTATATTGCAATATAAGCATAGACCATATATGTGTATATATTGATAAATATATAAAATGTATTGCAATCACGACCAAACATGCACTATATTTGTACATGCAAGTCTGTCTTTATATGCTACAATATATATATATATATATATATATATATATATATTGCATTATTCAATGAAGACAACAATCTGTATTACCAATTAAGATTTATTTTTGAAATGTACTTTACAATTACATTTTCAATCCTCCACACTGGATCTTGGAGGTATGCATGCATAGAGGCTTGCATAATGTGGTAGATCAATGAGCATACATTTTCTTTTGAACAGTGTCACATCAAATATCTGTTTTCTACCACGGATTTCCCTCTTCAGACCAACTACATTTTCAACATGAATCGGTGTACTATATGACCTGTCATACCTTCTCCCAAAAGCAAGGCATTTTCTGTTACCATGTTGCTCTACTACAACGTAATAATATACAGTGATGATGTGTCCATTCTGCAACAGCACTGTGTAGCTGTTCCTTTTCACTACCCTTGTGAACTCCTGAGAGTAATACAGCTCTCCGTTGACTAGAAGTCGCCTGAATATTTTCACAACTGTATCTGTGGTAACTGAAAGTTGCTCTCTCATGACCAGCAACTCTTCGCTTGAAAGTTTTCGAGAATAATGCAAACCAAGAGTAACAAGTTGATCACCTACACTTTCAAACTGCTTCATTCTCTTTCGGCCAGTTAACTTACTAAATAACTGAATGCATTCAGGAACAGCATTTCTCAGTGCCTCATTCCTTAAAAGAGGCAATATTTGTCTATATGTGAATTGTTTCATTATCTGTAGGGGAACAAACTGAGTGCCATGAAACATTTTCAGTATTTCCCCATTATACGACTCAAAAATATACCCAGAATGGGCCCACAAAGGTCCCCAATTCCTGACAGACTCTGGCAAATGAAGACATAAATGTACATTAAATGACACATGGGTATTCCCATACAGTGTTTCAAATTGTTTGACAAAATCTACAACAAGTTTTTCACATTTTTGTACATCCTCTGTTGTAATAATGTCTTTGCAAAGCAAGAACATGAATGTGACAAGGATTAACCAGTGCTGGTAAAATACCTGGGGCAGAATTCCTTTTAGCACAAATACACTATAAAACAGTAACCAGTTCTGCCATTCAGAAGCCTTCCAAAACTTTCTCTGCTGAAGAGATCGGGGCACTCTTGTGATATTGCAAGGAGGCTTAATTAATAAGAGCTGTTGATCAAGTTCATTCACTCGATTGCCAATATAATATGGCTTTTCATGGTTTTCACTGTCCATCCATATGCTTGCCATTTGGCGAACCACACCAAGATGTATATTATGCATGTGGTCAGGAGGCATGCCAGATATGATGTCAAAGTGTGGAATATTTATCAGACAAGTGGGTCCTTTAACACCCCTCACAGATTTTTTTGTACATAAAGCCTCCCTTGCATCACTTATGGTTGAAGCGTGGTCCCTCTTTGGAACGTCTTTGTATGGGTATACCCTGACAGTGCCATGACCCTTTTCAATTTGTTCACCGGGATGTAAACAAAGGCTGCATCCATACAGGCCATTAAACTGGGTCATGTTTTGAAGTATGGGCCTAGCTACCGAATCACACATCATAAGAGCAGCCACAACTTTACATTGTTCCGCAATGCCATTTCTTGTTAATGTAAAGCCTGCAGTTGACAACTTCTGACACTCTAAAATGAATGGCTTTAAAAATGTATTAACATTTGGCTTTTTATCGCCAAACCACAAACCAAAAAGAAGAACATTGTCTTTGCGCACAGGGTATGGAAGCTCGTTTACAATCCCATATAATGGCCAAATACCAAAGAGTGATGATTTAAATACAGGCACTCCGTCGCAGT